>LQNS02276622.1:1069661-1104984 GCA_001587735.2 Parhyale hawaiensis
GATAAGGTTTACAGTGATGGTACAGAGATTTTTAGTGGCTTGCAAAAGACAACGATGAAAAAACTTCTTGAATTAATACTCACTGAAAGCTATTTTAAGTTTAATGGTAAAATATACCAGCAGGTTGATGGACTAGCAATGGGGTCTCCTCTTTCTCCAATAGTAGCTAACATATTTCTCAACAAATTTGAAGAAAACACATCCAGAACTGCCACCATGATTTCAAACCTCGGTTGTATCGAAGATACTTAGATGATACTTTCCTATTATTTGACAATGAACATTAGGCTCGAGAATTTTACAATTACTTTACCTCTAGACAAGCAAATATTAATTTTACCGTGGAGTTAGAGTCGAATCATAGAATTTCCTTTTTAGAAGTGGATATCGTGTGGTCTGAAGATGATTTTTTAACTTCTGTTTACCGTAAACCCACTTTTTCAAGCCTAGGTACAAATTACTTTAGTGCAATATCAGACAAGTACAAAACTGCGAGTGTTTATACCTTGCTAAATAGGGCTTTTCGTATATGTTCGAGTAATGTTTTATTCCAGCAAGAAGTTCACAAACTCAAAAAGTATTTCACTACTAATTATTATCCTACAAAACTGTTCAATATTATTTTAAGGAATTTCCTACGCAAGAACTCTCCTCCTCGTGTAGTCGCTACTGTTCCTAAGTATAAGTTATATTTGCAATTGCCATTTTTAGGGTATAATTCACGGAAATTAGAGAAATGCATCTCATCTGTAATTTGTCAAAACCTTTTTCATGTAAAGCCAATTTTCTTCTATCGCTATAATAAGACAATAGGATCCTTCTATCGGCGTACTGAGTCTCCCAAATTGCTGCTGCGATCGTCAGTTGTTTACAAATACGTATGTGGGAGCTGCCAGCTCACTTACATCGGCAGTACTGTACTGCAGATGTTCATGCGATGTGCACAGCATAGGGGTGTCTCAGGTCGAACCGGAATAGTGCTAAACAAGCCTGTTCAATCTTCTATTAGAAATCATAGTCAGGAAGCCAATCATCCATTGAGAATTTCTGATTTTTCTGTTATAGATAAAATAGCTAATAGCAAAGAACTTAGGGTATTGGAATCCATATACATAAACAGTGAAAAACCATTTCTAAATACTTAAGAATCTGCAGTACCGTTGCAAGTTTTAAGTTAGGTTTGTGATTCATTCCTGCTACATTCTAATTTTAAGTTAGGTTTGTGAATTATTGTTGCCACATTTTATATTGTTTTTTCTTTCATGTTACTAAAAATACTTATCCTTGTGTTTCCACAGTACTGATGATGGATTCAACGTAATCCGAAACATTTACAAAATGTTTTTAATTACGACGTTGGTTTTACTGTTCATTCTTCGAGTGAGATTCCCTAGTAATCAACCTATATCAATTAAGCTCAATATTAATATATGTACTCATATACTCAGTATAGAGTCATGAGCTTATATATTGGCACGTATAATAAAACACACATATTGTTCCTAAAATCATGTGCAGGCGGTTAGAATGAAAGTAAATTACATACAATCATTAGTATTTTCACCTGTTCTTCCCGATGCATTAATCGGATTCCCAAAAATATAAGTAAGAAATGTGTCATAAATTTAATTCAAATTTAGAAGTTCAAAATTATTGGTAGCTACCCTGTTTCTAATAATCGATTGTATGACCTTTAGCCTCAAGTTCTTGCTGCAGTTTCTTGATATGATTTTTCCCCGACTTGAACTACTCTCCAGCAGAAATGTTACTCCACTCTTCCATATAAATTTCCTCTAATGGAGTGAGACTCTTTATTTTTCTCCATTACTCTCAAGTTCAATATTCTCAACAAATTTTCTATTGAATTTAGGTCAGGACTCTGAGAAGGCCACCCCAAAACAATAATGTCATTGTTCTCCAGCCACTCTTTAGTCAAATTAGCTTAATGCTTCGGGTCGTTGTCCTGCATAAAGCACTTACGTCGACCGAGTGACAGCTTCTTCGCAGATTCTTTGAAGTATCATGCAAATTTCTACATAATCTTCTTTTTTTCATAATACCGTTGACCTTTACAAGGCGTCCTGGTCCAGTAGCAGCAAAACATCCCCAAAGCATCAAATCTCCGCCACCGTGCTTCACTGTTGGTACGGTGTTCTTCAGCAAAAATCTTCACCAAATTTCCTGTAAACATGTGACACACTATTATGCAAAGGAGCTCGATTTTAGTTTCATCCGACCACAAAACTTGCTTTGCCATGCGTCTTTTTGAAAATTTCATTTATGCTTCAAGATGTACGGGCTTGAGTAATGGGATCTTTCTCGGACAACAAGCTTTCAATCCTGATCTCCTCAGATCTCTTCCAACTGTGTCAAGATACATTAGTTCCAGGGTCACACTGAGCATCTACAATGTCCTTTGCACTGGCCCTTGGATTGTGGTTCCAATATCTATCAATCTTTCGCTCTGCTCTTTTGGCCAATACCCTTTTTACTTCCATGTCCTATCTTGTTTTTGACGACCTTGTTGGGCATGCTTCTTTATAACAGCTCGAACAGTTGACTTTGGAATGTTTAACCTTTTGAAAATCTTATACACTTTCATTTTAATGTTCACAGTACCCAGCTAAAACATAAAACGCACGGTAACAATAAGATACATCATAAAAAAGTAGGGTTGGGTTTGAGAATACTAGAGAACAACCCATTAAAAAATGCTAAAAGCTTATGAGGTGCAAATCATACTTAGTCGATATGACGTCCTTTGCAAAAATTGCTAAAGAAACGCTTGAAAAGGTAGTTTAACATAGGTTGGACAAGATCATTAGGCAATTCATTGTAAGTTTGAACACATTGAAAGACAGTCGAGCGCTTCTGCAGTTCTAGCCTGACAGTTGGTAGGTTAAATCTAACATTTCTTGTATTATATTGACTATCAGATAGAAGGAGACTAAAATAAGTAAGAAAAATATCTAGCTGTTCTGACATGGCTTTACGAAAAAATTTGAGAATGAAGACTTTATGAATATCATTAAATTTGAGTAAATTGAGATTACTGTCCATCGAATTGGTAGGCATTGATGGAATGTTATTACGGTATCGCTTCACATTTAGCATAATTCTAGGGGTGTCATTCATCGTGGTTGAAATTTTCTTTGCTGTATGTTCAATCACACCACCCTAGAGCACAATACCATAATATCAGTTGCCAATAGAATAAAGAATAATACAAATGCATTAATGCTTTTCTTGGTAATAATTTAGCGACCGAGTAGATAGCGCCTTTTGCATTGCTTAATTTACCACAGAAGTATTTTACATGACTCTAAAGTTTGAAAATTTAAGTTCGTGGTCTATTGTTACGCCCAAATATTTAAAACATTGTACCCATTCAAGGTTAGTCTTATTAAAAACTTCCGGTAGATGTAAATTTTATAAGGACGGAAGAGCATGTGTTTGGTTTTGTTAACATTTGGTGTAAGTCTATTTGCTGCAAGCCAAGTTGTAAGATTCGAAATTAAATTTTCAAGTTTTAGTATTGCACAATCGAGACTTTTGTCGTAAAAACTGCGTAGTCTGCAAATAAGATAGCTTTTGCATCAGACATTAAAACAATATCATTTATAAAAAAGTATTGAAAAGTAGTGGACCAAGCACAAATCCCCGTAGGAACTCTAATATCAATAGTATTTGTCCCGGACTGCTCATCATCTATGACAACAAATTGTTTACTATGTGTCAAATAACTTCTTAGTAGATCATTAACAGTGCTTCTTATTCCGTAGTGGTCTAATTTCATCGATAAAATTTCCCTGTCAACAGTATCAAATGCTTTTTTGCAAATCTAAAAATAAACACACAGTAAAAGTTTTCTCAGCAAAAGTAGGCAAAATATTTTGTACAAGATTAAAAATTGCATGAGTTGTATTCTTCCTTACCCTGACACGAAATCAAACTGACATTCACTAAGACCTTTACAAGTTTGACAAAACTGTGACAGTCGTTTATGAATATTTTTTTCGAAAATCTTATTAAGAATTGGAAGCGTCAAAATTGGTCTATAACTTGGCGCCCAATTTGAATCGCCTTACTTATATATGGGTATCACACGAGCAACTTTTAAAATTTCAGGGTAAACCCCTAAATCAAGACACTTGTTAAAATTAGCACACAAATAATCACACATAAATGGCATGATTGAGGACAAATGCTTCGATTGGATTTCGTTCTTGTGATAATTCTTATTTTTTATAGCACAAGCTGTGGTTAATTAAGATTCCTTTCCTTGTTACATGCATAAAATTGCACTCCTGACTAGGTCTATTACTAGGAATATCGTATTGCACTGCGCTACGAGGTAATAATAATTGCACTAAGTTGCTTACTATAGTAGTAAAGTGGTCGTTAAATGATTGGCTAATTCTGTACTGTCAATTGATTGACCATCAATTTGCATTTCTCTCGTCATCTGGAGGGTGTTACGGGATAATAAGTCATTTACTATTTTCCAAGATTTCCTAGGGTTATCAGAAGCACTGTATACTAGATTCAGATAGTATACTCCTGTTGATGCTTTAATTAATGCGTTGAGCACATTACGGAAAACAGTATACGGACATCTATGAATTGTATTCCTCCTATAAAAGTTGAAGAGTTTGTGCTTCTTTTTTATGAGATTCCTAATATCCCGAGTGATCCACCTAGCGCCAGCATGCCGAGACACTGCACGTTTCGGAGGAAATGCTGAAAACTAAGCCTGGTATAGCTTTCCTACCAAGACCTGAAGCTCACGTCATGGATCCTCAGAACAATGGACTGGCCAAGTATGCTGTGATATGCTGTTGACTAAACGATTATGGCTATTAGCATCATTTAGGTTACGATACGAGTAGTGCTCTTCGCAGTGTTGGTTAGTAGTGAAAATAACGTAGACGGGCAAATGATCTGCCAACACAGTGTTGACCACTCTAGACTGTTGAATTCCGCCCATAACCGTTGTGGACCACATTTGGTCCAGTAAAGAAATTATTGTATGTACATTTTCCGGTAAAATTCGAGTGGGCAAATTTATAAGGGAAAATAGCCGTATCTAGTTAAAATTGTGATAAATTCGTCAGTTGAACTGAGGTTTAGGGGATTAAACAAATTCACGTTGAAGTCCCCGCAGACAATTGATGCAAGATCTTTGGGAATCCTAGAAATGTACTGCGCTAGAAGTTCATTAAACTCAGTTATGGGAGATCTAGGTGGCCATAAAAACAAGAGAGAATAAAGGCATCTTGGATTTTCCTCAGTTTCAAAGCCAGTACCTCACAGTTACCGTTAATAGATGTTAGGTCACTCATTTTGTTAGCATGCCACATATTCCTAACATAAATAGATATCCCACCACCTTGCTTGTTTCGGTAGAGGTAATGCTTACAATATCCATCCAGACTAAAAGCAACATCTATAGCATCTGTTAGCCAGGTCTCTGTGACAGCAATAATATCAAAAATAGTCTTGGTTATGAATAGTAATGCTTGTAATAAACAAAAATTCCTACGCATACTTCGTATGTTAACATCAATAATAGACAGGGGGCTCGTTGGCACAGATAGTGACATAAATTCCTCAATAATTGAGGTGTTCCTGCACTCAGGAACAGGTATATCGGCTACATCGCCATAATAAATTGTGAATCTAGTTAGTGAAATAAACTATATCTACTATAAACAAAGATTTAGGGTGGGGCAAAAGATGAGTCAAACTTTATCAGGTCATTTTCTGAATTAACTGGTCTGGCTCGCATCTCTTCGTGTTTTCGAACATGACGGTCCCGTTAAAGGTATACACTGATTTTATAACATTCTTACTTTTCAACTGTCTTAGCTTATAGTGCAACCTTGCCCTAAGCTTGGTGAGATACTCACATAAAAGTCGTTAGGTTGCTCAGCCTTGACGCGCTGGAGAGCCCTGTTCTTGTTGTCTTCGCCGCAAACGTCACTCGGAGATGAGGACTATCCCTATTTCAACTACATCAGCATCGTTGACCATGTCCGACTGCACTTCTCTTAGATGCCGAATAAGAAGGTCCTTGGGCCCATGGTTGATTCTGGATTCCTTACTTCTGATGGCTCGAACGATATCTTCGATTGCTTTGCCTTGGTACTTGAGGGTTGAATTTAGAACATTTTGTTGCAGCTGGTCTAATCGTTCATTATACTCCCTGTAGACTCATTTCTAGAAGCAGTCGATGAATGGCCTGTTTGGGAATTATCAGAGGCCCAGAAGACAATGACACATTTGAGGTACCCTCCGACCCACTTCTGTTCTCTGTCTCGACCTCATCGAAAGTTTTCGGTCGATTCCGAAGAGCATCGACTTCCGAGCGTAGGGCAGCATTTTCCGCTTCCAGTTTCTCTAACCTCACAAGCATCTTGCCCAGGGCATTCAACTACTTTCACGCAAAAGTCTGATTTACCATCAGACGACTCAGCATTGTATTCTCTGTGCGGTCTTCCTGTTTTTTTTTTTTTTTGTAGGCTCATAACTTTCCAGGAATGCAATCATCTTATGAATTTTGGGCATCTCATCTTGGGAAGACACATTCCCTGCACTATTTTGTACAGACTCCTCGGCAGTGTCACTATAACTATCATCAGATGATCGATCTGCGGCGATGTCATTGTCACCCATTGTACGTCAACTGCGATTTTAGCAGAATTAAATAGGTCGAATTTTGATGTTTCTCACCTTGACGCACACAAATCTTTAGGTTCAGTTAGATTGGTAGGCCAAAGCACTTTCTAGGAGTAGGTCACTAAATATCACAGTCACAGAATGGGGCAACGGTATTCAAATTTATAGAGCTGGGAGAGTATCAAATCTACGAGCATGTCCTGTATCAGACACAGTGCTCTCTCCTACGTTTACTTAGCAAGACGCTCCAGACCGGCAATCAAAGCAATCTGTCTCCTGTTGTGGTCTGAGTGATATACTCTGGAAAAGCTTCTACCGGCCTCGTCCCACGCCAGTAAATGCGTTGGTAACGGGAGTATTTATCATAGCCTACCCCTTAACATGACAAGCTACAACACGTTTCCTGAGGTCTTCACTGTGTTCTTTAACATTCACCATCACAATATCTCTTATTTCCATGAAAATAGACAGTAGCAATTAAGTGAAATTGAATAATACTAAAATTAATGTGGAAACATTTGAATACAAAGTTCTAACCAAGATATATGTAGGATGACTTCAAAGCAGAAATACTCAATATACATAGCTTCGCAGACAACAATAATGAACCGTGTTAATAACTTTGAACCTACAATATACACACTTCTGTTCACTACTCGCTTATTGCAGTGATTTTCAAAATTATGATTGTTGCATTGGAAAGAACAGACGGAAATACATATGATTGTATGTAGTTGACTTTCATTCCACTTCCAGCCTATGCTCTTAAGAAAATATGCGTGTTTTAATATGCCGTCCAATAAATATGCTCATGACTGTATTAAATTTTAACTTAAATTTCTTTTTACTTGTTTTGAGTCAGTTTGTTTATTTATTACAGTTATTATAAGTTCCAAGTGATGACGAGGTCAACATAAATATGTGTATTTCAATGTTTGAAGCTACATTGCATTCGCGTTTTGTTTTCTCTAAATTCTAAACTTAGGTGTAACGTACACTATCACTATTTCCGATCTTTAGGAAACGGAACATTGAGTTAGTGCGAGCTTGCGATCAAGACTTTCACAACGTTTATCATGTCTATAAGGACCCACCTTAAGCCAGATACATGGGAGCTCGAAAGGAAGTCCAGACAACTACAAAACATTGGTCATTTCCAGCAGAAGAAATAAAGCTAAAGTAGGAGGCATTCGTATCACTTGTATGGGCTCCAGTGCGATGAGTCGTTGCTGTTTATCACCAGAAGAAGATTGTAGNACCTCCAATAGCTGTCGACGCCAGAGATGTTTAATGTACCTATCAAGGGGGCAATATCTGCAAACAATATAGTTATATATTTGATTTCTGTGCCATCCGGAGCAAATACAGAGACCTGACAATGCAATGGGCGATTTATCAGAAGAGCGAGCCATCCAACCTGCCTGCTGCGGTATTACTCTGCCAATTATTAATTATTTGATTATAGCTTCCTCTTGCGGCAAACAAGTGAAAATAAATCATTCTAAGAAAGTGAGACTACGGCTCATTGTAACGACCTGGTGAATGGAATTTTGTCGCACTTTGCTGCAGTCCAGCGACACTCTATTGGTAACTGGCTCCGGAAGGAGATCCATTATTTGATAGGGCTGAATGGTTAAAACCAATTGAAGGGCTGAAGCCTGAATTATACATAGCATTGCGTAGAAATGACATTGGTGCAATAACCTCTGTTGAGTATACTAGGCACAAAACTATTAACAAACTATTACCGATATTAGGGCCTCCAATGCCCGAAGGGGAATATTTTGGCGAACTCTATCTTTCCACCATCTACATCAGATAACCTTGGGTGTCGGCCCTCAGCGTTTGCTAAGCGACTTTTCCGCAGGGAATGCTGCATCCGAACGCAGTTCCTCCTGATAAAGTTGATTTGTACGGTTAGGTATAGGTCCTGCTTCCCCATCTGCTTTGTGAAGTCGGCCGATGATTTTGGTAAGCGACGCGTCCCTTGGGAGACCCACCTGCTCCAATGTGGGGATAACAAAATGGACCCTCCGCACAAATGTTTCGTTCTTCCATTTTTTCGTTTTTCGTCTCTTAGAGATACTTTGTGCCCAATTTTTATATACAATGGTACTGCACTGTGCCAACTGAACATGCAGTAGGAATACCAAAATACAACATTCTTACTGTGCGACATAATAAGCTAAGCCTCACTGCTTGAATCACGTCGTATGACGTGGGGTGCTAAGCCATGAATCTACAGTTAAATGAAGACCAAAGTGAATTTATCTGTTTGTAGTCGTTTATTTAGCTGTACATTTTGGTCAAGTTTAAAGAAAACAGACAGCTGAATTATCGGGGAGGTGTCATGGAGACTGCATGTGGCTACGGTGACGCAGTATAATGAACAGGTAAAAATTATCCAGGTTGCAGTTGATAGCCGAAGTTTGGAAACCTCATTTGTTTTGCTTACATTGTAGTCGTCCGCGCATTTAAGCTATCTACAGTTTCTCGTAGCTGTGATGTTTTGTGATTGTTAGTGTCTTCTTGCATCCTTACTTCAGCTCCTTTGAGTTCAGGCAAAAATGAAGTAGATGATCGACGAAGTGAAGAGATTAGACATTCTTGAAAGTACCGTAATGACGTAAAAGATGAAAGAAGACGCGAAAATTTGGTGCAACTATTATTTTTCCAACCTGACTGCTTCCTTTGACGAAACACACACATCGAAACTAATACATCGACGATATTTACACACCGGTTCCTTTCGTACGCCAGCTGCTGTGGTGGTAAGACGTAATTGCCTGGTGTATTTTTTTTGTAGCATGAAAAATCGTAATTTTGAATGAGAGCAAACATTAATTTTCAAGAAAACTGGACTGCAGTCACCTCAAATCAATGATCCACTGTATAAAGTGCATGATGGGGATGATTATGCTCCTTCCGAAATTACAGCTTGTAGATAGATGGGTGAAGCAATTTAAAGAAGACAGAGTAAATCTCAAAGCTTACACAGGAAAAGTGGGCCAGCGCCCTCAACAAATGATTAAGCATAGGCCCAGGTACTCGCGGTAGTGGAAAATTATTAAACATATATGGGCCCAGGTACTCACGATAGTGTAAAATGATTGAGCATAGGTCCAAGTACTAGCGATAGTGGAAGCATCTTGTCGGATTTCAATTGAAATGATAACCAAGAGGTTGGGATTTCACATAGATCAGCAGTCTCAACTTTGCACAACAATTATGTACTCAGCACTCTGCTCGCTGGGTTTCCAAACCGTTGCGTGCTGAACAGCTAGCTCAACGAGATGACTGTCAATGAGTCCTTAGCCGAGATTGAGGGTGATGAATAAAATTATTGGAACCATTCAGTACCAGAGACGAGACCTGGGTTAATGAGTATGACAGTGAGAGTGATATCCAAGAGAAAAAATGGATTCCCGAGGGTTCTTCTCAACAATATGCCACAGCGAGGTCAATTAAGAATGTGATGGCCACCACTTGCTTCTATTTTAACGGGCATAAATCTGATAGATTTCTTCTCGATAGATTTCTTCTTGATGCCTTAACTAAAAATTTGCACCGAGGAATTCTTTTTTATCACAATAGCGCGCAGCTGATTCTTCCAAAATATCATAAGCTGTTCTGCGACAATTCTGATGGGAAATATTATTTGACCTTCACTACAGCAATGATCTTGGTCTTTCAGTTTTTTCTCAAAAAAAAAAAATTAGAAATTAGAGGGGAATATGATTAGAAATTATTAACGGGTCTAAATCAGTTAATTGTTTGAAGATCGTTCACAACTCAAACCGAGGACTTCTACAGAGGAGGTTTATAGAGGTCGAAACTTCACCTTGTTAAGTGCATTGACTGGGATGGTGGTTGTACTGTGCAGTATTGAGAAATAACGTGCGTAGTTTAGTCAAATAATGGTACTAGTTAGAAGCAAACGAAACTTTTTGACTTGGCCTTGCATATTGGGTGCTGCGGGTGAAGTTAGAGCAATGTCTAAGGAGGATAATGACAATGGCACACTGCCATATAAGCACTGAGTCTGCATTTGGGATCTTGCTAGGCAGACCATCTAAGCCTCTTGCGTTTCAAGCCGGCATAGTAATAGCTATGCCTTTTCCGAACAACAGTGCCAGATGAGGAAGGCGTACGAGAGAGCAACGTAAGAGACCCTATAGCCATATCCCCGCATGGCTAGCATGGAGGTGTAAGACAACTTTAAATTTACAAAAGAGACCTAGTCGATAATCACAACAGTTCCGGCATAGAGAAAGTATTTGATGAACTTAACGCTCACAAAAGAGACTCGGCAGATACCTACAGCAGAGCTGGTAGGGAGAAAGTAATTGATGAACTTAGCACTTCCTATGTCTACACCAGTGGACCGGCACGCTAGGAGTCTGAATACCCTGACGGCCAGATCAGCGAGAGAGCGGTGGTCAGGAACTCTGCAGTGCTTACAGCTCTTTTTGAAAGAGATACGGTACTGTAATGGTGACAGTGCGGGGCATCTACCTGGGCTCGCGGGCAACATCTGCTTGGAGTTCAGTATCTCTTACACCCGTGTCGTGGAGGCTGTGCAGTGCTGCGGGCTGTGTGTCTCCAAGGGGAATCACTGATGTTTCACTCTGTCAAAGTTATGAAAGCTATAACAATATTTAGATGATCTCAGTCCCGTGGACGCCGGTCAAACAATCTCCACTTCGTTTGCCGAGTACTTACCTCCGCCAAAGATGCGTTTTTGCCGGAGTTGCTCTGTCTGTCTCTGTGTCAGTTTGTCGGGCTGTTTGTCTGTCACCAAGTTGTCTCACAAAGTTATGAGCGGATCTGGATGAAATTTATAGAAAATATTAGATATGTTAAGAGGAACAGAGGAACAGATGATTAACTTTTCGTACAGATTCGTCAAATTGTTTGCTTGCTTGTCTGCGAACGGATCTTCATGAAATACGCAGGAATTGGTGAGGATGTTGTGAGGAGCAACTGCACAAGTTTTTGTGATGATCCATTAGTTCGTTTGCCTCTGTTTGTTGTTAGATATGTTAGAACATAACTAAATAACTTATGATAAATTTTTATGAAGTCCTAGGAAATGTTAGAAAAATTAAAAGGCACACATGACCAAATTTGGTGAGAATTCGATTCGTCTGTTTGTGTGTTTTACTATATGTTTGTCACTGTGTTTGTCAGAATATTACTCAAAGTTAAGAATAGAAATTCAAGAAAATTACAGGAACTGGTACTAATGTCAAGACGCACAAATGACCAAATTTTGGTGATGATAAAAGGGAAATCTTGGATTCAAAACTCAATTTGAATTTTTCGTTAGCATTGCCTTGCTTGGCGGAGGTATGAGCTCGCCTCGTGCTCCTTCAGTAATAAAGTATTAATTCATTAACTTCATCCCAGCTCATGCTACAGGTTAACTATTGATTGATGTAAGTGCTTGAAATATCAAATAATTATTGTCAACTGGCATATTTTATATCTGTCAGCGGGAAAAGTTTAGTTTTTGTTATGTTCCTTTCTAGTAAAGCAGAACGCTACTCATTATTGACGAGGACTTGAACGAATCTGCAGGTTTTTTCCTGAATATTTATGCATTTCCATTAGACTTTGATATTCTCAGTTGACGTGTGACGTCAGGGAGCGCATGTCTCGCGAGAAACATCAACAGAGCCTCGGGATCACAGGAGACTTTGTTCTATGCAAGCAAGCATCTCGTAGAGAGTTGAAATCAAGTCAAAACGAGACCGAAGGTGAGCAGTATTCAAGGGCGAAGTGGTCGTTTTAGCAGTCGGTCCTAAAGAAATTACTACTGGTGGTGGTATCTCTTGAATTATTGCTAATAATTATTCTGACGGTAAATCTCAAGAGCAGTGCTCGCCAAGTGTTTATTTTGATTCTCCAAAACATTGTATGGTTTCTCAACCAGATACTTTTGAAAGCTTTTCCAAACTCCAGTCCAAAAATTTTGACAGTTTTATTCCCTCTTTCTGATGCTGACACTTATAATTAATACCTCTTAGGAGGTATTTAATGGTCCATAGCCATAATATTAGGTTTGCCTATCCTATGTAATCGAGAGCAGCGTCTGCAGGGGTAACCGGTAGGTTACTTCAGCCTTATGCTCCTTTCACACGTATCGATTTTACGCCGTCCACCGTCTAGGACCCAGCGCCTTTGTGTGGATGGCGACCCACACAACAGCACGACCAGGTTGTTCCGTCCACCTATCAATTACCTCCATTCTTCCATCATGTACGCACAGATCCACTTGCTCTGCCTATATTACTTATATTTAAAAAAAAAAAACGTTCACGCGGCAGAAAGTGGATCCATGATGTTGCCAGACCAGTGATTGGAGCTTTTATGACAATTTGTAAGGAACTCAGAAAGGATACAAAAAAGTTTTTCAACTACTTCAGAATGAGCAAAGAATCATTCCTTAAGCTCCGCAACAGGTTGAGTTCTCAAGTTTGCCATCAAAATTCCAGGATGAGCGATGCCATCTCACCTCAATTTCGCACTCGCACCGTCCAGTTCAGATGGCGCAACGCCGACACGCGTGAACAAGCCTTTAGAGACCCGTGTACATTTCACGCCGTCGACGGCGCGACGATGTGCAGTGTTGTGCCGTCGACGGCGTCAAGTCGTTCACGGTGTCGGTCGGTAAGTGTGAAAGCGTCCATAGACATGCGTGGTTATTTGAAAGGACGACGTCGTGCCGTGGACGGCGTAAAGTCCATACGTGTGAAAGGGACCTTAGCTAGACTTCGGGACGTCTTTCCTATGTGCGCTTTGCTTTCTCTCATTTTCCTTCCCCTACCGATGTTTTTTTCTTTCTTCTTTCTCGATTTTCTGTGCCCACGCGCGTTGACCATCAGTGAGGAGACCCTCGTGCATGGGTTTCCACCTCTCAGTGAACATACTGCATGTCCCTTCGCTTTCGCGCTCAAAACATCATAATCATGTGTAGGGAGGCTGAAATAGCGTATTCACTCGCATTATTTCCAGCATTATCACCAGCGAGCGAAGCGAATAGCAGTGACAATGTTTTCGATGATGATTTAAGTATGTTTGCTTGTTTATTTATTTGTCTGTCCAACTAAATAGAGGGTGCAGGAGTTGGGCCATGTTCACATTTTTTTTTGCAGGGAGTCAGGTGGGTTGACCTAGATGTGAAAAATGCTAAAACTCTGGACTAAGCTGGCCATCATATATGACAGCGTTAAATTTACTCTCTACCACGGGTGATGGCCTTACACCATGAGACGTTCTAGTTTAAGTTTTGATAACGTCTGATTGTCTGAGCGGATATTGATGTTGCCATCTCAACAACTGCAGCTCAGCCGAGGCATTTAATTTTTCACTTTTACATAGAGAATATTTTGAGTGTAACATTGACCGCAAACTAAACACAAATAATCATAGCGTTAAAAAATTTACTAAATGACTGAATTCCAAGTTTGATAGTTTGAAGAGCAGAGTAATAGAATACAAATTCAAATCAGATTTTCATGGTATTATGACTGGACTAGCAACCTGTGCAGTCCATGCGTGTTTTAAAATAATTGACTGTAGCTTCAGTGAAATATTCTTGGTCATATGGACGTTTTGACTGTAGACAAGAAAAATTGTCTTCTTCCAGCGTCAGCAATACGCAGTTTAACAACTGACTGCAGATTCTTTTATGATCGTTCTTCTATACAAGTAGGGAATAATGTACGGATTTCAACACTTTTTCCTGGCTCTAACTCCGCCCCATTTCAGGTTTCCTGGGCCCCGCCCACTTTCGGCTCGCGCCCCCAAAAAGAATTAACTACACCGGAAGTGCATAGGCCGTTTGTTGTAAACTGGTTACGTCGCACTCGACGCCGTGTAAGCAAGGTGTCCAAATGCACGCGCTACTCCCTACTTACGCTGTGTTAACTAAGTCGCGTCTCCAGGGGCTCTGTTTCTTCGCTGTACTCACTATGCTTTTCTCTACTTTCTACTCTCACTGTTCCTCTGCTTTTCCGAAATGATCGCCCCTGCAGTGATCGCTCATCTTCTACCTATGAAGGGATTCTTCGCTTCGACTTCACATTCTACTTATTAGTTCCCTTCTATCACAGTACAGGGAGAGTTTATATGTCTGGCAAAGCTTTAACAGTTAAGTGACTGTCGTTCTGATGAGGGTTACTGCACTTAGACCATTTCTCATGCATACGAACTCGTAGATATGTATAACCTCGATTTAGAGGACTGCAGTATATGCTTTACATTGTGCAGGCGCTATGTTGTGCATTATTCTTCCTTCAAAGCTTACATCGGCTCACGACGGCCTTGAAATCATCGCGTAGGCTGACAGTATTTTACTAATTTATTTTTTAAACTTTTTACATGTACGGCAAAATGAAACTTCCCTGCGGAATATGTGCATAGATTTTTTGCTGTTCGTCAAATATCGTTAATTGGATTGTAGTTTACACACTCTACTGCATATCTAACGCTTGTTCGCTTTGAAGATCTTTTAATTAGCACGTGTGAGAAAAAACTTGGAAAAAATGAAGCAAGACTGATAGAAAAAAAACTTCATTTTTACGTCGGTATCTCTGGTAAAGGTAGTCAATTTTTAGTTATTATTTTTTAACGATATGGGGAACATATAGGAATATGCTATGGAAGTCGTGGTAATTAAAATCAGTTTATTAGAAAATCGAGTTCGTCTGGGCATGCCTAAAACAACAACGTCTCATGGGCCCCACATGAGAACCAGGTGGGCAGATATTGGAACTGCTGGGTACCAATGGGCGTAATGTGGGCTCTTACTGAGGTGCCCACCACTGGGCTGCTTCATGTTATGACCACCTGGAGCTCATCGGGCATGTCCACCGTGGGTAAAATGTGCTGTTTTCCGTAAGGGTAAAATTTGTTCTTCCCTGCTATATGCCACATCGCCAATATTGTGAGTCTTCCTACATCAGACCCATATGAGGGAGGGGATACGAGGACCATCCAAATGTGGGTAACGATGGTTATTCCCACATGGGTAACCAATAGGTTTTCCAGTTATGTCCCACATTACAAATATAGCGGGCCTTCTTGCATCCGACCCAAGTGGGCTCAAGTGGCTTTTCCACTGTGTGCAACTTATGGTGATTCCCACTTGGGTAACATATGGGCTACTCAGCTTAATTCCAGCTGGGTCTTCCTACATCACAGCCTTGTGGCTATTCTCTAAATGAGCAACACAAGGTAATTCTTAGATGACCGTTCCCAGTATGAGCAACGCATGGTGTTTCCCACGTACATGGGCAATTATGAGCTTCCTAAATAAATTCGCATTAGCAGTTTACTGGGGTTTCCCACATCAGACCCAAGTGGGCTCCTATAGGTTTTCCTATGTGGGTAACGTATGGTGATTCCCACATGAGTAGCAAATGTGCTGCCCAGCTGAATCCCAGATTTCCAGCGTAGTGGGTCTCAATTCCCACCACAGACCCTTGTGTGTTTTATCAATATGGGCAAAGTGTGATGTTTCCCAGATGGGCAGTGAATATTCTTCCCAGCTAAATTCCACATTACCAGGTATAGAGGACTTTGCACAACAGACCCTGCGGGTTTCCCCATCGTAGTCCATGTATGGTGATTCCCACATGGGTAACAAATGAGCTACCCAACCATATTCCACGTTGGCTGGTACATTGGATCCTGCGTTAGGACACAACTTGTCATCAAACTACACGTTATCGGTAAGTTACAACATGGATGGTTTATAACAGATACAACAAGAAGAATTACCGAAACTTTAACTACAGCTGTGATCTGACCTGCCATGTCAGTAGCTCTTCGTAGCTCAGTGGGTTAAGGCGTCAATGTAAGATGTTAAGTGTACATTGCAATTTCGATCCCAGACTCGACAAAGGATTTAGCGGGCAATCCATGGGATATTCATGGTCAATTTCTAGTGTACCACAAGATACCCGCCTAAAAAAAGTGGAAGTAGTTGGGTCCTGAGCATCAGGCGTGGGCCTCACTGAGCTGTAAACGGGAAAATGATGAGAAACTAATGGTCTACCCACCAAGGGTCTGTAACAGCCTCGCCAACTGGGACAATCTGGAATGTGAGTGAGTACTGGGTTTCCCATGTGGGATCCATTCAAAAAACTTATGAAAAAAAAAAATACCTAGGACCCATATGGGCCTCCACACATTCGCGCCAATGGGCTCCCAACTTGGACCCACCTGGCGTCCTGATCTATTGTTGCTCGTGGCTTAGCTCTCTGCAGCATGCACATTGCACAATCACCCTTACAGAAGAAGAAATTTACTTACAAATTTATAATTATGTCAATTTGACTCAAATTTTCACTGAATTGCACTGGATACAAATTAACTAATACATACCATTGACATTAATTTTGTCTGCCTCGATTGCACAGAAACTTATACTTTTCCATTAAATGACTAAAGAAAAGTAAGGTGAGAAAACAGAGAAACGTTACAAAAAAGTAATTGGAAGAGTGCAAAAATGCATTTACCGAGTAGGTAATATGTTACCTTTACGTACAGACTGATCTGAACCGTGTTCTATTTTTGTGATAAGGTACTTCAGACTCAGCACACAGATACGTTATTGACAAACACACTGATGGTGCACGTACATAGAACACACATAGGTTGACAGGGATGTGATATCCCATAGCCATAAAAAACAATAAAAAACAAGCATCTGACGTTCATCTCAAAACTATCATTCTCAACAAAGGTAGATTAAGTACTAAATGACAGGCAGCCCTCGGGCACGCAGGTAGGCATCAAGGTGATTCCAATAAAGCTACCTCTATTGTTTCGCTGCAGCGGACTGTAATCGTTTATTATTTTGATGAGAGATTAGCGCTGGCAATATTAGGTACAAATGCATGTGAGCTATGTCACTTTTTTACGGTATCAATTTAGATCGCAGCTGATATAATGTGAACACGCCGCAGTCGCAAAATTATGAGACATTATACCGCTAAGTTTTGCAAGTCAATGTCAGCTCATCGTGCGTTTCTTTAGCGTTATCATACCGCAAAAGCTAGAGACTCCGTGCTTCTCTAATACAATTTATGATGAGATGAAATTCCTGGGAATGTAGCTAGTTCCTCTCTTAGGGAGTATAGGATGGGCCATAGGGTTAGGTTAATTAGGTTGAATCATACTATGTTCTGGGGAGCAGCGCCCTAAAGAGGACCCTATAGGTTACCACAGCCTTAGCTACGCCTTCAGGATATCTTTCCTTCGTACCCACTTTGATTACTTTTACATTCTTATTCCTACTGCTAACGCGTCATTCTCTTGTTCTTACCTGATTTAATGTTTCTTTGTGCGTTGACTCCTGCACAGATTCCACGTTATGCCCCTTCTTTCTCCCTTTTTCGGATCACCGTGAACTCTCTGGGTAGGAGTACCAAATGATAATTTGCTACTTCTCCACGAGGAACAGAGGAAGCTATTTGTCAGATGGTTAGGTTGACTACCTCCGCCAAAGAAGGTTTTGTTTTTGTCGAGCTTGTCTTTTTGTTTGTCTGCCTGTTACCAAGATAAATTTAACAGTTATTGACAGATTTTCACCAAATTTACAAGGATTATAAGGCCTGTTATAAGGAACAGAGGATTAACTTTTTGGTAAAGATCCGTTCGATCGTTTGTTTGTCTGGCTCTGTTTTCTTTGTAGCATATCTGAAAAAGTTAGTAAATAATGAAATTTTTGTGTTGATCTTTTGGTCAGTTTTTTGTTTGTCTCTAGGTCTGTTTTTATGTTTGTCAGTAATATAACCCAGAAAGTTATGAATGGTTCTTCGTGAAATTTATTGGAATTGTTAGAAGTTTTAATCGAGACAAACCAAATTTTGGCGATTGTCGGTTCGTCTGGTTGACTGATGTTTGTCACAGTGTATGTCAGAATATAGCTCAGAAAGCTATGGATAAAAATTCTTAAAATTTGTAGGAATTGTTAGAACTTTTAAAAGGCACAAAAATATAAAGACCAAATTTTAGCGATGATCGCTTCGTCTGTTTGACTAATATTTGCTGAAAGATAATTCGAAAAATTGTGGATGAATCTTCAAGAAAATACAGCAGATTGTTATTATTGACAGGAGACACAAATGATCAAATTTTGGTGATGATAGATTAGTTTGTTAGCGTGCTTGACTAATATTTGTCGAAATGTCTGTCAGAACATAACTCAAAAAATTACGAGTGGATCTTGAAGAAAATTACAGCAAATTGTTATAACTGGCAAGACGCACAAATCACAAAATTTTGGTGATGATACAGGTGAATTCCTGGATTTGAGAGCAATTTGAATTTTATCGTTAACTGTGCCTTGCGTGGAGGAGGTATACATTCTCAGATTACTCTAGTCCATTTTATTTCAATGAGAATACGAGCTCCAAGTGCCCCACAGATTGCTTTAGCCTAATGTTTTTTCAGTGGCAGTAGAACGATTTCTTTTTCGTTCTCCTTTTTTATTATTATTTAATTCTTACTCCCAATCCCGCCGTTTCCTGTTCGCTTTTGCGTTGCACGGATTCTACATTTTTTTGTTAATTGTGCTACATATTTAACCCTTTTCCTCGAGAGCTACGAGGCAGTTTGACTTTACACTGGCCCGAGTTTGTTACTGCTTATAACAATTTTCAGAGTATTGATTGTTCTTTTGCCACACTGCATTTTTATAACAATTTTTGCAACTTCCTTGGTATGTTGATTATAAGTATAGCTCATACATCAAAGCTTGCATCTTCTAGCGTTATGGCAGCGCTAACAATATGTTCATTGACGTTAATTATAATGTACTAGAGTGCCCGCGCTGTCAATAATGACAGCGAAGAATTTGTGAAAACCCGTCATGTGTTGCCTGCAGCATCATCGCAAAGATATTAAGGCAGAGCCCTACATCTATAAAAGGGGGCTCCCTGTGTTGACGGGACATGATGATTTCTCAGATTATTACCTATTTAGGGTAGACGGTTGAGCTCCCTTCTTTACATGTAAAGCTCTTATTAACTTCCTTGTGTAGGATGCTGCGCAACTGCCAACTTGCATTAGGGAACCATACAGCTAAGCGTGCAAGGCTGAACAACACCCAGCTTCTTTCGGTGATACTCATAAAAGCGACGTTTTTTGCCCGTAGTCGATATTGCTTCTAATAAATACGGGGCTCTGTATCCAAGATACTCGAAGGTGGCAAATAACTCTGAAATTTTTTCCCTCAAAGGAAAACTTGTTCTGTTGAAAGAAGAACCGAAAATTAGTGGAGAGAATAATTTGCTGCCGAGAAATTATCGGGGTCTTTACGCGCCTGCTGACCGCTCAAGAATATCGTACCAGTTGCCTCGATAATTAACTAAATAAGAGTATCAGCTGAAGTTTGGATGAAGTAAATCTCAGAAGAGAGTACACACCACGAGGGAAGAGATTGTTTAGAGAAGCTATATGCATCTACATCGAGTGGACTTCTACGTAGTCAAGGAACGACCGGAATCAGATATACTGTTCAAGTGCCATCATCTGCAACCTGGAATATTTTCTACCTATCAGTTTGCTATGAAGATTAGCAGGATGACCACAGTCTTCAAGCAGATGAATACACTGTTGAAACCAGGAAGCTCAGAGCTAATTTTGGCCTATCTATTTCGTTAAGAGCGTGACACGAAACCTATAAATAAATGAAAGTATAAATATATAAACACACGACGGTCATTCTTAGTATTAGCATAGATTAGAAAATTAGAGATGAAGTTGATATTTCGCTCATTCTATTTCCTTAAATAACATATTGCATATCAGAGAGGTCCGGGTACTTTTTCGTATCGAGATACCCATTTATTTGTAGTTTTTATTAAATAATTCGCATATCTATATCTTGTTCAGTTGAATAGCAGTGCTGCTCGTTTAATACAGTACGATATATGCAGAGAGCAACACCATTAAAATTTTTAGAATGTATTTTCTCATACTTCGAGTCCCTCAACATTCTAATCATTACTAGCAACTTCTACAAAGACTATCTATGCTAGGATGTTTCTAGGGAAATTTTATTTTTCGTAGATTTTTTTACTGTGAAGTTTATTCAGCAAGTTCACAGAGTTATACACTTGTATGTCGTTTCACCAGTTGAGAAATGTCAAGGAAATGTAGTGCTAAGTATCTTTCCACGTCATGTTATTTCTTGAGCTTCTGTACTGATTGAATCTTTATCGTCTTTCTTTGACCAGAGCAATAGAAATGTAAAACTTAAGATTCCTTGCCAGTACAGAAAATTATTAGTGTAGCATTTCCCTTCACGAAACGGCAATCACTAAACATTGGTAATCAGTAGTACTAACTTTACACTATACTGTTACAATATTTAATACTTTCTTTAGCATATTATTAAAAAACTGGCTACTAACATGAATAAAAAGTAATGTGACGCAATGCCGATAGTTATATACAATAGTGATAATCCTGATTGTAAGTTTTCTAAAAACTATGAATCGTACTTGGCAGTAAACAATCTTCTTCAATACATATAGGTATGTAGCAAAAATTAAGTTTAATCTATGTATACTTAAAATATCTAGGCTACTTCAAATACAGGTTATGGGCATAACTGCGGTGGATCGGCCTAAGTTTATCATGTTTTAGTTCAGTTTCTTTGAGAGAGAGGTGCGCTTCTGGAGTTATGTGCTGGCTTTACTGCACTGCAGTGTGGTCAGAATACAGGACATTTTTGTTGGGTTGACTGTACTTCTTTCCATATTCCTCCAAATCTTTTAGTTATTCACTGCTCGCTTCGTGCTTTTGTTTTCAGATTTCTTGTTTTCATTATGGGCAGTGGTGTCACATTTACTTAGCGTGCTGCTGTCCCTTGTACATTCTGTTTGTAGCTCATCAATTAATGTATGGGTAAAGAGGCTTAAGCGTTTTTTAGCAATGTAGATTAAGTACTACAAGAACTCACCGAAATAATGATCTCTGCAGCAGTATAGTGGCGAAAAGCAGGCGGATTTTTTAGCAACCACGGATACTATTTTTCTGAACCCTGAATGCCAGGCTGGAACTGATAATTTTACCAATCAGAGTATTAATTACAAATAAATGCGGCAACACCACTCATATTAAAATAAAAAATATTTTAAAATGTAATAGACAGCAGTGATCTTTTGTATGAGTCGTGTGTTACTACGCCATAATTAGCGACAACTTGCAATTTTTTTTTCGGAAGCAATACTACGAGATACATTAGGTCAACTTCACTAACATGATGGATGATTTCACGCAACTTCATGATTGTACGCGTTCAGCAGTGTGGTTCTGCAGGCATTTTAGTCAGCTGTTAATGAATTTTTGTAAATATGCCTCAGCAAACTTTCAGGCTTCCTCGTGCTGCGTAGAGCTTCATTTGGGTATCAATACCTGTTCGTAAAGACACGAGGGGGTTGTTGTATGGTGTGGTCTATGTCCTAACCAATTCGTCTAACAGTTTTTTTTTATTGTTATTAAGCGCTTTATACCGGGTGTTCCTAAATTCTTTCCACAAAAGGTTCCTTACGTTAAAATAACCAAAGATTACTCTATCGATGTATATCCGAAAATGTCTACTTTTAAAGGTACGTTAAGTTAAATTTAGTACCGAATTAGCGAATTTTGTAGGGCAAATGAACAATCACTGTCAGACTATGTTTATTTTAAGGAAAACAGGAGTTCATATGTTACATAGTTCCAGAAATTGTTCAAAATTATTCTTCCCATCAGCAGCAATGCATGCGTGAAGGCGCCGACGTAGTGATTGCCGCACCCGTTCATAGATTCCTGGAGTTTCATGAATCCTCTCACAGCCGTCAACGATCCTACCGATTAGTTCTTCTTCGGACGGTAGTCGGTTCATGGTCGTCTGAAATCAGGTACGGTGCAGATTATAGTGATGAATGTCAACATAATTATAACCAGTGTCCATCTTTATCTTCACTGTAAAGTGCAGTAGTCCGCCGATTAAGTGAATCGCGCTACTTTAAGTCAACGTACCTTTGAAAGTATGCATTTTCGGATATGCATCGATGGAGTAAAATATGGTTATTTAATTGTAAGCAACCTATAGTTTCATTTTGTGGAAAGAATTTAGGAACACCCGGTATAGAGCTAAACAACACCACAGCCACTTTGTTAAATTCCCTGTCATAAAACTTATGTTTTGTACGGTTTTGTTATCTAGTATTCTTGTTGAAGCTATGCAATTGAAGGTATTTGTGAAAAAACATACCTATGCTTATTCGTCAACACTGACGGCCTTTTACCACTGCCACAGTCAGTCAAGTATTTCCTGAAATACAACAACAAGAACAACAACAACAAAAAGTGTCAAAACTATTCATCAAATAGTACAAAACAGCACTCGTTTAATGCTATATTCTATTGACACTAAAGTACTTTTCAGTTATACACAGCTTACCGATATCCATCACAAAAAATCCAGTACTATTGACAAAAGAGTACATGACCGTAATCCTTCAAGAGCATAGGGCACTCTTGGCCTCCAGCTATCCCGTCAAAATAATGGCTTCCATATTTCCCACGTACGGTCGTTGCGCTTCTACTGAAAAGTTTTTGAGGGAGAAAAAGTGCACAATTCTTGCTAATCTCAGGGGCCAGTTTACGTTGAGCTCAAATTGTGCCATCGCTTTTAGGGGGAAATTTTCCAGCGTGGCGGAGTGTACCCCTGCGAAAAATTCTGAGGTGCTTCTCTGTGATTGATTGACAGAATCCAGTCGGGGAAATGACGGTTGGCGTGAAAAAGTCTGTTTTCATTATGGAACGACTGCTGCGTTCAAGCTGTGAGTCGACGAGCGTAAGGTATGACCTTCATGGTTTACTGGCTGGTATGCTGTTGGTACTTTGATGAAGCGAGAATAATGACTATCTAATTTTGCTGTTTCTTGTCATTTGGGAAATTTTATCATCTACTACTTGGTGATGAAGTTTGGTAACTGCGACCTAATTTTTTGTTTGTGTGATAGTTAATGAAATCTTCCTAGTCGACCTTAACTTACATTTTTTTTACATTTAACAGGCCCTCCTTCTGCGCTTTAATAGCCGGAGATTGGAACGATTTTGCAACAAGAAACAAGACAAATTTCGAAGTTATCACGAATAACATTTGCAACAGAAATTGGCTACAATTCTGTACTTTTCCCTGCTTCAACTGCTATCTTTCAGCCCTTCTCCAGACTATGGGTAGAGCCATAGGTTGCTACTTAGCTCGGGGAAAGCCTGGTATAATCCACGCATAGTCTTTTTTCTTCACTGAAAAATTTAGTATAACTCGCCTGCATTAACGTGTTCGTAGACGCCTCTTCACTAAGCCAGGTACATGTTGACCATGTGTATAAACACTCTCGTGTATGGTTTCCACGTTTCTATCGACATACTATAATTATGTGTCTTTTTTTTTTCTTCTGTGAAATCGTCTTTGTTAGGAAACGGAGGCTGAAACTACTCACTATAACATAAAATTTTAAAAGTAAATTATTTTTTAGTTATCATTCCTTCATAACTGATATTATGGATATCATAGCTTTGATCAGCGCATGGAAAAAATCTTATAGACAGGAGATTGAACTTTCATTCGGGCAACCCTTTGAAGACAAGAAAAAAAGAGACAGAGCGGGTTATGTGGGGGGATGGGTAGTCGTGTAAAAAAATATCTATATGTTTTCAAAACTATGAGATCTAAGAGGTTGCTAGTGGCCTAACAGGGCTAAAAATAAACACTGATCAAATATTTCTGAAACTTGAAAGCTGTTCATTATTCTGACAACATAAAATATTATTACAATTCCGAACAGTCCGTTTGTGCTGAACAAAGAAAAACATGTACTCATATTGCCCACAAACACACTACACAACAATAGCCCTGTATGTTACTGCTTCTTTTAATATGAAAATTAGCGGCGGCTTCTCCAATGTCAAAAGAATGTTCTACTGTCTGTGATCAGTGCATGGAAGAAATTACAGCTTGTTATGTATATATTTCAGCATACTGAGTTTCAGACTGGTATAAATTAGTTTTACCCTCTGGGTTATGAAAGGAGCACATAGGATTAAAAAAGCTGTGAGAAACCACGGACGGAGAGTACTCCCAAACTTTACTTACCAAACGCTTAATAATTGTTGAATTTTGGTGCACTCAGGAATACATAGACATTTCTACCATATCAATATTATTTATTTCTTTGTATATGTAACTTTAATGCAACAGAAAACGTCGCCAGTGAAATTAAGCTTGAAAGTTATAACATTCAAAATGTCACTATATATTATATCAGGTATGGGAATTACCCAATTACCGAACTAACTCTATTTCCGAACAAACAGTTGTATTTGATAGGTGAAAACAATAATCCCATCAAATATAATAACGTTTTTTTCGAAATAGAGTTAGTTCGGCAATTGGGTAATTCCCCTAATCTAGTGAGGTCTTTCTAAGACTAGGATTGCATTAATCAACTTATGGGACAGTCATTGCTATCCTGAAGTTGATCATTCATTCATAGGTGTTTTATTCTTTGCGTCTTATTCTATGTGCCCAGGGTACGTAACTTTTTTCTGTAAATCAAAGTGTGCATCATTAATTTCGGCTATGTTTTCACAAGTAGGTATTAAATACGTTGTGGAATTTTTCATCCGTCTGCGCCCAGTCGGAAATAATGGTTGTGATTATGGTAGAGTATAGTGGTGTATGAGAGATTACGGTCGATTATGGATGATGAAGTTATGTGGTAGGTATATCGACCATAATATACCGTTGATTTTGGTATATTTAGGTCGATATTGGTGGAGGTAATATTGGTTGTTTAAGGTTTGTCAGGAAACGAAAGTCGGCGGTAGTACATGGATGTAGGAAGACTATATATGGTAGATGGTAGTAATGTTTGAAGACTATATATGGTAGAGCATATGCTAGAGCATAACCATGGTAGGTTATCAACGGATTTCCGTACATACGATCATGAGTGGAATTCCTCCCATTATTTGGGGAAGAATACGTATGGGTTGCCATAGATTTGAATAATATGGCTAAAATTCCCAACATAATCGACCAAAATAATATTGTAAGACTATATATAAGTTTAAATGCGAAACATCTTAAATTTCATATTATAGTGCAAAAATTGTGCACATTTTCACTTTTTTTATTCCTCTCGATGAATTGCAAAAATTGCAGAGTATGTATGGACGCTAACTGCCTTGAAGTTATTTTTATGTACTGATTCTGAATTTTACTAACGCTCTACCACTTTAGCGAAGTTACCCATGATTTGCAGTTATTTGTTATATCCCTTGTAAAACAGTATAGCAATCTTTGAGCAAATATTGCTTCCTTTTTAACGTTCATTCAGTTTATATCTGTAAAGTTTCATAAACAAATTATTCCTATTAGCTCTATGGAAAATAATATCAAGTTCCATGTTAAATTTGGCCTTACGTACCCGGACAACGGCTACGCCTTGAATTCATTCATCGACCAGATACTTCCTCTAAACTGTGTCGTATAGCTGCATACCAGTTAGAGTTGAAGAAGTTGTACATATATAAGCGTGCGTTAACTGTACAGACTGGTTCAAGCTCCTGCTCCATAGCATCGTCCTGAAGTTTAGAGCTTTTCACCAATCTGAGCTGCAGGCCTAACCAGTACGTATAAAATACCATTTTTTGTATAAGAAATAAATCATCAGCAAACAAAGCAGGCATCCAGGGCATAATATGTCAACAGTTGAAAAAGTTGATCTTGGAGAATATAGTTGTGTCATTCGCTGAACACAGCAGATTTTAGTCGTGAATGGTGTTTCTTACGGTTCACTGTGGTAGATCATAGTTGTGCAGCTAAAACCTTTATGGTTGTTATTGGGTACATATGTATGGTCGGGACTTATGGTTGGCAATATGGTCGAAGGGTGTGACATCTCTACCATAATGTGCCTCATAAATGGTTGAATATGGAGGATATATCGATAATAATCAACCAAGATCTCGACCATAATCATAGTTCTACTATAATCACAACCATAATTTCAGACCGGGCAGTGAACTTACCACATTTTAGGTCGTACCGGAAAATCAGTTGCGCCAACATTATTCATGTGGCACGAACTAGCTCGATTAAAGCTTTAATAATTAAGCCTTTCATTCTGAAATTAAACATCACTTTTTGTGAGAAAAGTAATATTTTGCATAGTTCACAATTATGTGCAGTAGACAAGAAGTGGTTTTATATACATATATATACTATTTTAAAAAAGAGGCAAAACTACACTACATTATAGCCAATTTCGCTTAAAACAAATGATAAAAAACAACCACTGCGGTATGATTGGAAGCCTCCACGGCCCTGCTAGCTGCAGCTGCCGCACTGTAATTGTGGCCCCCTATAGGACGAGCAGCTTTGTTTTCTTCCTTAGCGATATTATAAGAAACGGCCGCGGCCTAACAGATTATCTTGTTTATTGTTCCAGCAACCGTCATAGTTGTGGCACATGACTAACGATGAACTCCATTAGGGATAATACATCCTGTGGTGGAAGTAATAAATGGATAATGGAGATGTAGAACATCGATCTTCTTCGCCGTCGCTTCTTTGCTCTCTGGTAATTCCTCTAACAAAAAAGCGAGTGTTGTTTTCATTATTTTAATTCAGCTCTGGCCCACTCGGCAGCGCTGAGTGTCGGTGTTCTGCCATGCGCGGCATCAGCGTACAGTCGTAAAATATTAAATTGTCGTTGAATAAAGATATTAGTTTTCGGATATTATAATAACAGATTTGTTTTTTTACAGAACGGAAAGATAGGCTTTTATTCCGAAATGGTGCAGCATTATCCTGTGTATCGCAATATTGACGTCTGTTGATAATTTGCTATGTGTTTTCTCAGGAAGCTGTATGGGCGATAGGTCATAGAGTTTGATAAGTTATTCTGGTTTACTCATTGTTGCGGGGACCCCACGAGCTGTATGTAAAGGCGATGAGTACACGCCCTAATATGTTTTTCGTAAATAATTAGACTATGTTTGCTAAGCTATCACTGAAACTCTGCAAAACTGGGATATATAAAATTTTATTAGAAGCCCTTTATCAAGGCTATTGTTTTCACTTAGTGGTCTCGGAATCATAGCCGGAAATGACGTCGTAGCAGAGAGCACATATGTATGTCCATATAGGTACACGGCGTAACGTCTTTGTTCGGTACTCTATTATTTCTGCGTAAGAATATCATTAGTTTTTTTTTTCGTTATTGGAACTGTTGAGAACAATGACACAGGTGTCATTGGATGGCGCGTTCGTCCCACTATTGTGGGTATGCGCATTTGACGAGAGCCTATGGTGTGTGTATGCAGAAAGAATGGCTCCTCGTGAAATACGAGGTTGCAATTGTGTTTTTGAAATTAAACAACATGAGCCTTCGAGCGGTTTTAGGTTAAGTTAGTCAAAGGTTCAGCAAGTCTTCGTGCATATTGAGAACAGTCTGCATGGGGCGAATCACAGGTCCTTTCTGCTGGAAAAATGGCAAATCCCTCTGCAGCTCTAAGCAGCATCCCAAAGACCACTACTTTGGAGAACACAATGTCGAAATGTAATTCTTTTCTAAAAAAAAAAGAAAACTGATCAAACAGACTGACTTTAGTTTACATACACTCCTAGCATGAAGAAAGTGATCGATTAGAGATGCACAATGTCGAGTTGAACTTCACAGTGATATGCAGCGCGGTTAGAATCATGTTCATTCATTTTCAATTCAGGTCGCATTGGTGACACGAACATTCTAATCGAGCCCTTCCCTGCAACTTTTCGACATGCGGGCTTAAAAAAGTTAGCCTGATATTCCCTACCAGCCAGTAATGATAGTCAATTTGCCTTCTAAAGTACTTCCATCTCTGCAACATAAGCTTAAATGACTATCTGGGGCCCGCAAATGATGTTAACCCTTGAGTGCATTAACTAATACAGCCTTTCACATACGAATAACACTGTTTGGTACGAGCCAGATCTATTAAAGTATAATAGACATTGCAACATATAGCTGCATGTCTCCATACTTGTGAATCACCATCTGGAATTGTGAGCCACTTCACAAAGCAACGCATCGGTATTTAAAAGAAACTATAATATCTACTGCATACTTTCTACTCGTATCACATTATCAGATCATCAGCTATACCTGCCTGTTCACAATCCGCTTCTAGAAAGAGATTCATGGCATGCAGAATGGTACAGAAGGTGTAATATATCGCGACTTCTGTTTCACTCGTAAGCTGACCTTCCATCACTTTTCATCAGGCATGGAAATAAAGTCCATTTGGAACATGGAAACTGCCCCGCGCCACGCGATCGTGGCATCGCCTGCAGTCGTTACCAATTTAAGCTTGAGAGTTACTGCATGGAGTTCAGTTAACTAAATTGCATAGCAATGACTCCAGGATTTGCTTTCCTTTCCAGGATGCTCCATAGCGTAACTTAGCTAATATTAGGTCTTCTGGAAGCCTTTGTTTCTAATTGTTTGTGCTTCTATGTAATTCATAATGAAATAGAGGCATAAATTTATCATTCATTGCCTTCTGTTCTGAGCTCTTCGAATAAGAACCGTTTGTTTGTTGCATATTACTCCTATTTCGTCTGCTTTCCTCTCAGGCCATGTAGGGTGGATTATAGGATCAGATTATTTAGATTCGCCCATCCTAAATTATAGGAAGCAGCAATCTCCCCCCCCCCTCCTAATGGTACTTCAAGTTTCTATAGCCAGGTCTTTCAGACGTCTTTCCTTCGAACCCACCAGGCAAAGCAGCGTGTATCGCATCGTCTTCTGGTACGGAAGGGTGCCATCCTCCTCAATTTTTTTGAACCAGGGCGACTGTGAACTCTCTGGCCGTTACGTTGAAACGCTGATAAAGCTGAAGGCCCGGATTACCCGTGTAAAGCCAGAGAAATGGAAAGCATTGAGTTTGCTACACAACAACGCCAGGCCGCATACAAGTTTGAAGACCACTGAATGTGGGTCAAAGATCGGCTGGACGGTGTTGTATCACCCACCGCATAGTCCCGACCTGACTCCGTCAGACTTACACTTGCGCGGACCTCTGAAGGATGCTTACGAGGGTAGAGTTTTCTCGACAATAACGCCGTACTCGCAGCCGTGAAAGAATGGATCACCTCAACAGGCGCTGGCTTTACGACCGAGGCATCAAAGCTCTCGTTCTGAGTCGTTCATCGCTGACAAAAGTGCATTGAGAATGGTGGCGACTACATAGAAAAAATTCTGGAGCACAAAACGTCGCTCGCTAAATGGTGCCACTTACAGTGCCTAGACATAATTATTTGCACAACACTATTTTTTATGTATTTTAAAAAATTTAGGGACTGCTTTAGGATAATTAATACAGGAAGTTTATATAACATACATATAATAGAATATTTAAACAGGACAGTCAAATGTGCACTTATAAAAAAAAATTAACACAAGCAGAAGTAATGAGGGACAACAGTATTTGACCAAAAAAAATTGTGACATTAGTACTTGGTGGCCTGACCTTTATTGGCAATAACAGCATGGAGACGATTGTTATAGCTGGAATTTAACTTTTCACATTCACTTGATGGTATTTTTTTCCATTCTTCCAAGCAGATAATCTTTAATTCAGTAAGGTTTGTGGGACACCGTTTGTGGACACCAGATTTAAAAAGACGCCACAAATTTTCTATAGGATTAAGGTCCTGTGATTGGCTAGGCCATGGAAGAACATTTATTTTCTTCTTTTGAAACCATTCTTTCGTTAATTTCGCAGTATGCTTGGGACCGTTGTCTTGTTGGAAGGTCCACCTCCGCCGTCCGTAGAATTTTTTGGCACTTTGAACCATCTTCTCTAATATCTACCTGTACATGAAACTATTCATCTTGCCATCAATGATATGAAGATCCCTAACACCATGGGCAGTAAAGCAACCCCTCAACATGATGCTGCCCCCTCCATGCTTCACGGTGAGAATGGCGTTCTTGGGGTCATAGGCAGTACCACGTTTCCTCCACACATGTCGAGCTTTGTTTCGGCCAAAAAGTTCTATTTTAGTTTCGTCAGACCATATAATTAACCCCTTCCCAAAGCTCATTTCCTTTGTCCAGGTGGTCTTTGGCAAATGTTAAGGGCTCTTGACATGTTTTGCTGAAAGAAGAGGAGTTTTGCGAGGAGTGTAAGAATGAATTCCAGTACGGTTCAATTCCCTAATAATAGTTTTCTTGCTGACATGCAGTGCCTGAGACGCCAGTTAACTCTGATGGTCAGCACGAGTTGTCATGGGGTCATTAGTCACCTTACGTAGCATGTAGCGCAGAGGACGACCCATGATCTTACGCGGAGCTCCAGCTCTTGGCAGGTTGGAGACCGCCCCAGTCACTTGATGATTGCGGACTATTGCTCCAACCGTTGAAAAAGGAACATTGACACGTTTTGCTATTACTCTATAAGTTAATCCCTCACTACGAAGTTGAATTATCCGTCTACGAGTAACTTCAGGGATTTCTTTAACTTTAGGCATTTTAGTGAGAGTGTGCGCGACTTCGACGAGGTCTAGAGAGGTAATGATTGCGCCGGCTGTGGTTTGTTTACATTTCATTTGTTTCGAGACGTTTCGTGAACGTTCTAGAATATTTTCAAAACTAATTTATTCAAATTATACTATTAAATAACAAAGATTGAACATCATATTTATTTTGGTCAAATACTTTTATCCCTCATTACTTTTACTTGTATTAAATTTTCTTGTTATAAGTGCACATATGACTGTTCTGTTTAAATATTCTATTAAATATATATGTTATATAAACTTCCTGTATTAATTATCCTAAAGCAGTAACTAAATTTTTTAAAACACATAAAAGATAGTGTTGTGCAAATAATTATGTCTAGGCAATGTATGTCTTCGTAGCTCTTCAATTTTTGAGTTAAAATATAGGAGGCACTTCTTTTGGAACGATCCTCGTATGATAAATTGAGTCTTAATTGCTTGGTCCCCGTCGTATAACGTGGGTACGGTGATAAATGCAGCAATATAATAATAATAATAATTATATTCTATTCTATTCATCCTCTACTTCCTCAATTTACTGTTCACATCCTCATTGATCCTGCTTACCAACATAATAATTATTATATTGCATTTCCCTCATTTGTTGAACTGTTTGACTACCGTTGTTGTGGATAGAGAGGCGTATATTGATAATGTTATTAAAAATAATTATCTCTTACTGCAAACAAGGTAATATAAATTTTCGAGAAACGAAGAAAAGGTGATGCAATCCTTGGGTGCAGTCACTGTGTGTAGAGTACGTATGTCTCTCAAAATAAAACTAGCAACCGTCCTCAATGTCGGCAGGCCTTACGTAGCCCATGCAGCAAGGGACTTGTTTGAGGCCCGAGCAGATGATCATTCTAGTAATATTGCAAAATAATTTTCCTTAAAACTTCTTATACGGACCTGCTCATACTTTATTCTCTACCAAAAACTTTCCTAATTTCGTTCAGTCGCAGGTTTTTTCCTCATCGTGCATCGACAAGTTTGCTCATAAAGCGAGTAACTTTTTTGAGCCGCCCCGAGGCTACACGTTGGTCGGGCCCTCGTCGCTGCCGCTCTGGCGCTTTTCCCCAAGTTGTCGTACGCAAATATTATCCTGCCTACTTCCGTCAAGAAAAGGGGTTGTGTTTTGAACTACATAGAGCGGTAAATGCAACTGTATCTGTATATTTCAGCTTTTAGGGGCTGACAAGTAGTTAATGCTTGCATATATTACCTAACCTACTTCCGCCGAGATGATGTGTTAACTAAATTATTTTTCTTTTTATGCGGCTCTGGTTGCAGGTGTCGCCTACTGTTTCTACGTGGTTTAAAACGCAGAAGTTTTACAACTTCGTTGAGACAATACGCGTATTTAAATCTCATCGTTCCCAAACGTCATCTAACCAAAAAACGTACTGAAAATATAATTAATTGAGCCGACGCTTCGACGCGTTCTGAACGAGTTAAAATTGAATCTTGTAACGTCATTCAACGGTCTGTCACTTCAAAGCTAATGGCGCCTCTGCACATACCATCACTTCATCACGACCAATGAATTTCAGCCCTTTTTTTATTGGCTTACCGTAATGTACGTGGCACCCACGCAATACAGGCGAATTGGTTCTTATTTTATGGCCTTCTTATGTCGTCTACAGACCGTGCACCAATTTGTACTTTCGTAAATGAACTTCAACGATTAGATTCTGCATATCAACCAATTCATAACATTATTTAATGGTAGAGGACAGTTTTTAGTCTCTGTATTTGGCCATTATCACTTCTCGGCCGGATTGTTGCCATTGTTTCAATAACTTTTGACCCGGTGCTCTTCTCCACCACGTCCATCTCTCCATGAAAAAGACAAAAACGGTCGCATCATCTATAAACGATCCGCGGCACGAGCTGTCTGCTCTCTCTACTGTCCATTCGACATTTTTCTGTCAAGGTATACGATTGTCCTTTCATGCATATCGTACAGCTTCAATTCAAGTGCGTATCTTCTTGTTTCATTGTTTCTTATGGTTACGACTTATTTTCATCAGTTAGTGTTATACGGACGTACTATCCACCTCTCTTCTACCAGAGAAGTGGGGTGCTCTTTTTAGAATAAGGGGCCTAAATGCTACCGTATCTTATAGTTTCTTTATCACTTGTTTTGAAACTAGTCCTTAACTCAGCATACTTATGCCAAGATGGCAAGTCGCCTTTCGCAATAGAGGAGTTAAAGCGAGCGCATTTTTTTTTCTCCTTTCCACTATAGCATGCTTGGAGGTTGGTGCCCTAACAGCAACAGAGGCTGCGCAAGTCTGATGTGTGGTGGTTGCTTCTGAGAATGCATTTTACCTGGCCTGTGCACCAGGAGCTAGGGCTGTAACCCTTTGGGAAGTTGTGCTTGGTAAATACTAGTTATCACTCTTCGACCCCTATATAAGAGACTGTTCTGGTATACCCTTATACCTGTCAGAATGCCATTTTGCCTAAGGCCGGTCCCATGACAAACCGAGTGTCTAAGGCAGGTGTTGCTGAATAAACGTAAGTCCTGCTTTGAGGTTAAATTGTTAAGCTAAATAGGTTTTCTTTTCTTCGTTGTTCTCCGCCTCGTTTAATGACAAGAGTAGCGCACTTGGTCTTCTTGAGCCAAATTATGTGTTCTTGAACACGATTCAGTCGTCCGTGCTGGTTGTACAGATCATCCTGACAAATCCTTACTCTTTGGATTACACTCTGATTTGGGTGCAGTGGTAATCTTAGGAACACATGCACTAATGCCCTTAGAACGGAAACAATAGCTTTATCGCAAAATTGATCACATCTCGACTATTTGGCTATAAATTTCAGTGAACATTTCACAGAAACTCAAACTTATGATGCTTATTGTGTCTGTAAATTTTCAAACGACTAATAGTGCTTGTTCTAGAAAAATGCTGTTTTTGGCCAGTTTTACTAACTTCACTGAGCGGCGGTGATAGCTTTGCGACTAAATAACAAAATATCCACAGTTTTTATCACCAAAGGAGCAAAAATAAACAACACATATGAAAAAAATATGTATTAAACAAGAAATCATTAAGCAAAAGTTTACAATGACTGAAAAAAGTCTTATTTGCCAACATGACCCCAATGACGTTTAATAATTTCAATAATCCTCAAATCCAAGCAGCCAGTTAGTTTCTTTATAGCAGAGGGTGGAATTGCCCTTGCTGCTGCAGCAACAGCATTCCACAGGAAGATTTTGAGTTGTACTGCCTTCCATCGGCGTAAATTTCCCTTTTCAGAAGGGCCCACAAGGTTTTAAATGGGTTTAGATCAGGTGAGCACGGTGGCCAAGCCATCAGTTTCTCTCCAAGGAACCCCAAAGAGTCCAGAAATGTTGTGGTAGTACGGGCAGAGTGAGAATTGAGGCGCATTATCAGGTATGAATATCAAGTTTCGAAGCAACGAAAGGGGTGTGCCATCCAGCCATGGAACCAAGGCGTCCTTTAACATGTCATAATATGATGCAGATGTTATTTTCACTCCATCAGGATCGACCTACAAGTCGATCCCCTATGATATCAGCCCATATCATAACACCACATTTCAGTTGTTGACGTTTTACGCGTTGATGACACTCACCTCCAGGTAGCACCCAACCCTTACTCCACTCATCAGGTCCATCAAGGGTTTCCCGGGTTTCGTTGGTGAAAAGAATATGGTTCATGTTGATCTTCATGTATTTCTCTGCCTATTTCATCCTCAAAATTTTATGTCTTGNAGAGGGGATTTGACATAAGCAATGGAGCGAAGGATGTCATTTCTTGTGGTTTTACACACTTCAGGAAGCCCAGCAGCCGTAAAAATTGATTTACTTGTTTGCCCGGTTCGTTTACGTAGCTCACGAACCACATTTCTCATGTCTCTATCAATAACAAGGATTGTTACGTATGTGAGGAAGAACAGATGATTAACGAAGATCCGTCCATCCGTTTTTTTGTTTGTCTGCTATATTTTTCTCAATGCCATAACTCAAAAAGTTATCGACGGATTTTTATG
>LQNS02276622.1:1150663-1161902 GCA_001587735.2 Parhyale hawaiensis
GTCTCATTCGAAATGTCACCGGTACAGAGACTGCGAAATTTAAACACTTACTGGACGCATGCTTACTGAAAGTGCCAGATAAACCTGCTGTAAGCGGCTACGTGAACTGTGGGGATAACTTGTTGTTAGCCACCCCGCTGGTCACGGACTGCAGCATCACCTCTGCACAAGATGGGCGGCGTGCGTAACGTCGCCTGGACCTCGTCCGAAGTATCATCAAAGGTATCAAAGGTATATGCTATTGCTACCTAGGCAATATTTGGCGGAATATTGTTGCGTAATATTGCTGTAAGCCTGCTCTTTGAGGAGAAAGTAACACACTGTTTCATTCAATAAAAACCATTATATATTTACGTTAATTGAGCAATGTAATGGATTGGAAGTAACGGAAGATATTCGGAGATATTAGGCACCAGTAGTCCTACAAATATTAAGTAATTATAAGAGACGTAAGGCACAATTTGAAGTAAATGCAATGGACGAGAAATAATATTTTGTTTAACTATTCCTGATAAACAAGGTTATACAGAAGGCGAATATCTACCGGGATACGTTGATGGAACTGAAGCAAATATTATCGAAAAATATTAGACAATCCTACTACACGAAAATGAACGGCAGTTGTGAATTGAACGTGAAATTAATTGACACACGATATCTCAGTGCGGAATACAGTTGCACGTACACGGTAAGCAGCGACTAATAATGCCTACAAATAAAATTCAGAACACATCGTCAACACAAGACATAGGGAAAATATTATAAGAAAACAAAACCTGAGAATGACATCCTACGACTAGGCACATGAGCGGTACTCGCTTAAAACACTGCCTAGAAATAGCGACATATCAATACTGAGGGACACGTACAAAATATTAATATTATCAAAGATTCTAACCTACATTGGAGGTTGCGTGAAGGGACCGAAATATAGAACAAACTCAACAGACCTTAGTGTGTGATGTGGAGAAGCTGAAGGGAAAATCAATATGCGCGTTACGAATACGGGGTTTATATTAGTGAATATGACGTCATCGGGAGATCCGAGCAAAGTGTGGGCGGAAGGCTCAGCCTAGATTCTTAAGTGCGCAGTAATGTCAGTACGCATTAAACATCTTATATTTTTGTGGCTAACCGGAGGCCTGGCCTGAATGTGGAGGTTCATGTTTACGTGTTATGCGTGGTTGGGAAATCCTGTCAGTGGTCCCGATGAAGGAGCTTCTTCTTTGCACGTGATAGAGAACTACAGTCTTCACGCAACCTTTAATATTAATTATAAGAAAACTCACCAAGTAACGAACTCAACATTAAAATCAAGCGGATTATAGTTCATAAATCTAGACACACGCAATAATTACTGAACCTTATTTAAGGTTTTAAAATAATCACGTCAATGCTACATCAAATAATTCTTACCAAAACGAACACATGCATGGTGGTTAATCCAGCGGTATACAGGGTTATGTCTTGCATTAAGATATTATTCTTAAAACTACGACAATTTTCATTCGCTGTTATCAGATTTATGCTAATATTTATTACCAGCGTATCATTACCATATTCAGGTGCTTATCTGTATCACATTTTAGTCTAGTATCGAATCTGTGCAGGCAGTGCTCTGACATTAAGAGCGATGTTCGACTGCGGGCTAAAAGAGATTTGCGTTGTAACGTATCGCGGAAAGAATGATTTGCGTTGTACAGTTGAGCTTGGGCCTAGGGGTTCGGCTCTTACGTTCCTTCAAGTTGGCAGTTGCAGTACATCCTACATAATGAAATTAGTAACCAATTTATATTCAATTAAGATGTATCATCACAATGTCTTCGCCGTCACTGCCGGGTACAGTAGTAATAATATAAATTAGGTATTATGAGAAGATTTAAGCCTCCCAAAATAAGTACTAAGCTCTTCTAAGAGAGGAAAAGGAAGGGACATATAGTATGTCGATAGAAAAACGGTGAACCCATGCACGAAGGTGTTCCCACACAGGCTCAACGCGCATGGGAACAGCAAGTCGGGAAAGAAGAGGAAGAACAGACAACAGTAAGGTTTGTAGGAGTATGAAAGTGGAAGGAAGCAAAGTGGGCACGAAAGACAGACGTCCCGAAGGCCTAGCTAACGGCTAAGGTAACCTACACAAACCCTCTGGGGGCCCTACTCCCCATACATAGGATGGGAGAACCTAACTAACCTAACACTATGGCCTATCGCCCATCCTATGCCCCCGGAGGGGAATAATATAAATACCTTGATCCCGATTTACCTTGAGAGAAACCTTACTGCATAACCTACCACCAAAATTCCTTGTTATCTCTATATCTATTCATTACTTGGTCCTTCTGACTGCATGTCTTCTTTGCTTATGAAACCTGTATGATGTACCTCCATTTTTATTGCTGCCAGCTGCATATGGTCAACACTAGTGTACCCGTGCTGTCAAAAGTGACAGCGAGAATTTGTGATAACCCGTCTTCATTTAACATACTTTTGATCCTAATATACATCTTAAGGATACGCTACAACGGCCAACTCGAATTGTCATAAGAGAGAAGTGCTCCTTTTTTCAATTCATCTGAGGGGCACACTCGTTCCCATCTTAGATGATAAGCGAAAAAATGAGGCTCTATTAGCAAGCAGCGAAGCATTACTGAATTCAAGTAAATTCCCCGTCGCGTACCCTACCTACCAAATGATAACGAAGTTTTTCTGTCGAAGTGAAAACTGCTCGGTGAAAGGAAGATAGCAAGCTGGAAAACTTGTGGTGTCTACAGTCCATGGAAAATTATCCCTTCGGCTGTGTTTCGTTGATCATCTGCTGAAATTATACATAGTGAACTAGGAGCAAATATAGCTTCGACGCCCCTCAGCGGGTATAGGATAGGCCATAGGGTTAGGTTATTTTAGGTTCGCCCATCCTATGCTATGGGGAGCAGCGCCCCCGGGGGACCCTGTAGGTTACCTTAGCCATTAGCTAGGCCTACGGGACATCTGTCTTTCGTGCCCACTTTGCTTCCTTCCCATCTTTTACTCCTACTGATCTTTCTTCCATCTGTTTTTCCTCTGCTTTTCAGACTTACTGTTCCAATGCGCGTTGATCCTGTGTGGGAACGCCCTCGTGCATGGGTTCCACGTATCTATCGTCACAATATGTGTCCCTTCATTTTTCCTCTGTGATATCGCCTTTCTTGTGGAAACGGAAGATTTAAACTTCTGAATATAATAATATAGCTTTGACGTATGGAGAAGGCAGTGCCTACAAATCAGATTCCATGGCAGCCCTAAGAGAAGCTATAGATATCGTCATTATTTGGATTTCAACTTTCACTGATGAAAATACGTTTGCTATCATATGTAAGCTGGTGTATTTTCTACCAATTAGTATACAATAAAGTTTGACAGGATGAACACAGTCTCCAGCATGGGCTAATTTTTGTCTATCTGTCTTCTTAAAGCGTGAAAGAAAATGGACAGATAAATAAATAAACAAACAGATACGCAAACAAATAAACAGATAAATACACACCAGCCTTATTACATTGTAGATCGTTTCGCATTCCCCAGATTCAAATGTGTAATATTTTTATCTGGATGTATCGGCTAATAAAATTTTTTCCCATCAAATCAAATGCTTGAGATTTCATACAACTATAAAATAGTAAATCAAGAATAAAGTATCATTCGCATTTGATAGGTGAATGTGTCCCACACACAACTGAGAGGTATGTTGCGGCGACAAACGTTTCCTTTTCGGACCTTCCAAACAACGGACGTCCTTGCAGCTAGAATCACTTCATCTGATATGCAAATTATGGGCCAACATCCGCTGCCAAGAATACGCTTTTGGAATTCATAATCAGGAAATCTCACGGAATATTGTCTTTTGAAACCGTCCGCATTGTCAACTGCTTAGTCCTGAACTTGCCCGGGCTGGTCTGTGAAATTTATTCATGGAAGTCAGTTTGATCTTTTCGATGTTCTTGCAAAATGTAGGAAGCTTTTGCGCCCCTGTTGGTTGAGGGAGCGTCTCTTTGCTAATCTTTGAATTTCCAAAACATAATTTACATCATTTAGAGACTCCATGCATAGTTAGGCGGAATTTTTGCACGGCTGCAGCGTGAAGTAACTACAAAGAACGGTAGATTTCAGTGGATTCCTTCCCGTTATAGTCTGCGTTGACAATAGTCGGCTTAACCTTAACCAAGACATCCATTTATAACGCCACGTTGCTGGAGCCTCTGGAACCTACATAAATGAGGCGGCTGCTGTTTTAGCTGTAACTGTACCTTTAGATTATATCGAAAACGGAAAGAATAATAATGAATGACACAATTCATGGCGATTTTTAAAGCTTGAAAGAACCACTGTTCATTTTGCTCTCTATTCATCAACAGTGTAAAGATATTCCCAGTTTATATTGTGCCGAAATACAACTTCTCGGAAGTTAATGTTGATAAGTGCATGAGCTTCTAAAGCCGTATTCGCGACAGCTCTCGTAACCCACTGCAAAATTACAGCATTCACTAGAGAAGCACACTGAGAGCGCATACTTCCGCCAAACAATGCAATGTTATCGAAAAATTCACATAGTCCTGATTCCAGGATTTTTCTTTGATTATCGCTAAAATTGGATCATTATATGGCTCCTCATACTATTCCTAGGGTTCTGAGAAGTAAAAAGACAATAAAAAACTGATGAATAAATCTTCATTGATATTTGATTCATCCTTACAGTTTCTACTAATTTCATAGTGATCCGTTCATAACTTTTCTTGGTTACGTTGCTGACAAAAAGTAAAGCAATCAGAATCAATCAGCCAAACAGAGACCATATATATGAAATTGAGTCATTTGCTAATCATAACATTCATAAGATTTTCTGTAAATTTCATGAAAACCCATTGAGAACTTTCTGAATTATTTACTTTGCCGAGGAAAAACAGAAAAACAAACAAACTGCTAAACGGATCTTCACCTCTGTTGGTTGAGAGTGGGTCTCTTTTGCTAAATGTTTGCATGTCCGCAACATAATTTACGTCATTTTAGAGACTCCATGCGCGTACTGGGATTGAATTTTTGCACTGCTGCAGCGTGAAGTAACTAACGCCTAACATGCCTAACAATCCCTGTAAATTTTATGAAAATCCATCCAAAACTTTTTTATTTATCTTGGAGACAGAAAAAAAAAAAAAACTGGCAAAGACACAACCTACTTGACGGAGGTAATAATACTTTTATTTCATGAACAGAAATATCTCTTACAAAATTTAATATAATGTCATTTGTATTAGAAATTGAAGCTTATTTACCAATTATACATCAAGTTGTTATCTTAGGCCTTCTTTACGCGTGGAAAGTTATTCAATGATAACAAACTATACAGCATGAGCACGTGTCACCCTATGTCCTGCACTGCTACTGTGTAATATTTATTGGCCTTAGGTTGAATTATTGTGAAAAATCGGAACGTTTCGCGAAATTTCTTCGAGTTCTAAACTCTTGAACATTTTTATGCTGAAAGTTAGCACGCTGCACGTAATGCCAACATCACCAATAGTACCAAATTAAGGCTTGTACCAAGTACAGCTTCTGAGGTGACTTGAGTATAAGAGCGTTGTATTAAAATTAAATTATAACGTGGTCTGCGTCCATGAAGAGATCAATATGTCACCTTACGTTTAGTTAGGCTTTCTTGACATTTTTGATTCGTGACGCCTTCGCTTACTTAATTTTTCTACTTCTGCCGCCAGTTCCTGTTATGTTCTTCTTTTCTTTCCGGAAGTGTTGCTTTCGTGTACGGTATTACTCCGTAAATATGGATTTCTCGGTTTGCTCTATGACGCATCAATGTCATGGAAAGGAGCGCCTGAACTTCGGATTATAATGTTTATGATGATATGAATTATAATAAGTAGCCATCCGGGCTACTTGATAATTTGCCTTGTAGTTGCTGCAGTTTAGATTTAACCACCAAAACATGCTGCTCACTTTTTTGGACAGTACTACTAGAGCTGTTCTTATGGGACATATGTGTTTATGGCAGTTAGTTTTTTACATGATGAAAGTTTAACACTGATTTCATTCATGGTAATTTTCACTTGTTTCAGGGCTGCAAATTTGCTTAAAATTTGATCGGTTTTGAGACATAAGTCTAGTGCATTATGAATGTCTAACTACGCTGTCAGCAATTTACTTCATATCCAGTTTTTTTCACATGACGTGCAAGAAAACTCCAATTAATGGAAGGGTTTTGGAAGTTACATTAATCTAACTTGTGTTCATCAAATGTTGGATTCCATGCTATATAAGGCAAGCTACTGAGGCACTTAGGGAATCAGTAATTACTAGAAAATTTAATGATCAATTTCATTCGCTTCATTTGTATGACAGGATTGCTTAAGTCGAACTGCGGCATAATGCCTTAGGGTTAGTTTATTCTAGATTCACCCGTCCTATGTTATGGGAAGCAACGACCCCAGGGGGGATTCTATACGTTACCTTAGCTATCAGCTAGGCCTTCGGGAAGTCTGTCCTTTGTGCCCACTTTGCTTCCTTCAATCTCCACACCCCTACAGATGATGCTTTGTTCTGTTCTTCATTTTCTTTCCCGACTTGCTGTACCCATACGCGTTGACTCGTGCATGGGTTCCACGTTTTGCTTGGCATTCTTTATGTTCCTTCTTTTTCCTCTCTTTGGATCAGGTTGTGCTCTGTGGTTAGGGAAGCTTAAACTGGGAGAATGCTACTACTACTACAACTGGCGCATAATGCAGTTTTTTTTGCTAAACTAACAGTCACTTTGTGCTCCAGGGAAAACAAATAGTTGCTTCCAGGGCGACGCAATTTGTCAGTAAACTTTATACATTCCAGAAATTGGCCAAACTCATTTTCTTAATTCTAAAGGGATTAATGCTACTTGAAACGAAATGTTACATATTTCAGTTCCTGTTGAGTTACAAGAAAATATAAATCCACATCTTCAATTTGATATTTACATTTTTAACTGCATCACCTAGCTTTTTTTCCTTGAGCGAACATACTTTAATCGAATACAAGGGACATGCAAAATTTTTACGCTAATCGGGAACTCTGTGTCAAAACAGCGGCAACGGTATTTGACTTATGCGCTAATCACCTCCGCCGAGAAAGTTACGTTCTCGTCGTGAAATTTGTCTGTCCGTTTGTTTGTGTGTCTGTTTAGCTGTTTGTCTGTGACCAAGCTATTCAAAAAGTAATGAACGGATCTTATAAAATTTACAGGGATTGTTAAGCATGTTAACGGTAACTAATTATTAACTTTTGGTGAAGATTCGTTCATCTTTTTGTCTGCCCCTTTTTTTACTGCGATAACTCAAATAGTTATGGACGTATTTTTTTATGAAATTTACATGAGTTGTTTGGTACATTGCGAAGAGTAAATGACAAAAAATTTTTGATCTGTTTTTTCGCTCGTTTGTTTGTCGCTGTGTTTGATATTACGTTTGTAAACACAATAACTCAAAATATTAAGAACGGATTGTCAAGAAAATTACACAAACTGTGAATTCCACCAAAACCACTGGTGATTAGACTTTGGTGTTGATACAAATAAAATCTCGGTTTCAGGACTAATTTGAATTTCTTGGTTACCGTTGCCTTGCTTGGTGGAGGTATGCGCTCTCAGATTGCTCTATTTTGGACTATATTAATTTGGGTTTCTAGTAATGCAAGAATGTATTTTGAATATAATGTAACGTGTGAAAACTTGCAGGCGACATTGGCTAAATTTGCACAGCTTTGCTCTCTATAATGTAACAAGGAAACAAGCAAACGCTCAGCCGTTCAGTTTCTGTTTCGATGCTGCCTGCTGAGTTCATTCCGTGGGTCCCTCCATTATTCAAAGCACAGAGAGCTTCTTCCGAGTCGAGTTAGCATATTCCAGTAGGCCCAAAATCTCGAAGAGAATAGACAGCTTCTTGCAGGAAGAAGCATGGACGCAAAACGTAAACCAGCTTCAAACTTTGAAGGTCTTGTTTTTAGGATCATTTCCTTCTATGCGGATAAAAAACTGGGTAGCTCTGTGGATGGTGAAATTCTTCTCAATTATTTATCACTGCGATTGTTTGATGATAATTTTATATTCTAAAGTAGAGAACAATGTAATTATATTGCTTTTGAATCTGATTGCCAAAACACTAGGCATGTGATCACTTTGGCCATTGACGTCGACAGCACGGAATATTCTACTATTACTCTACTAAAAGTTGAAGCGATTCACTCTACCAAAAGTAAAACCGATTCACTCTACCAAAAGTAAAACCGTTTCACTCAACCAAAAGTAAAACCGATTCACTCTACCGAAAGTAAAACCAATTCAATCTACTAAAAGTAAAACCGTTTCACTCTACCAAAAGTGAAACCGTTTCACTCTACCAAAAGTAAAACAGATTCACTCTACTAAAAGTAAAACCGATTCACTCTACCAAAAGTAAGGTTTTCACAGCAACGCTTGCCATCAAATAAAAAATTGCGTTTAGGCCTCTAGCATGCGACGGAATGTACATAGATGGAAGATGTGCATAAAAAAAAAAAAAGAAACAAGAGAGTACGCCGAAAGTGCAAAATTTCAAAATAGGCCAACTTACATTACCTCTTCGGATCATCACCAAAATTTAATAACCTTCTCTCGTGACATTCATAACAGTGGCGGTAACTTTCGTGAAGATTCCCAAATGACTTATTGAGTTATGCCGGTGAAAAAAAAAGACTGGCATACGGACCAACGAATCAATACCAATCCCAATCAACTATTCCCCGAGCATTCCTCACAGACCTGTCAAGCTCATGCCTATACCAATCGTTACCAATACCATATAATCTCTTCCCCCGGAACATTCCTAACACAGTTTCTGTAAATTTCCTTAAGATGTGTTCGTAACTTTTTTATACGGCTAACAAACAACACTGTTAAAAGACAAACGAATGGACAGGACCATCACCAAATCTAAACATCTGTTCCTCGAAACAATAATAGCACTTCCTCCTGTACATTTCATGAAGATGATTTTATTACTTGTTTAGTTATGGTGCTAGCAGAGAAACAGAATAGCAGACAAACCACTTTGACGGAGGTAAGAAGCAGGGAAAATGAGTTTCGTTAATGTATTTTATAGAAGTTTAAAAGCTTAACAAATTCATGAAATATTTAAGTTACTCCGTCATGCAGAAAGTTCAATCAAGAAATGCGAAAAAGCAATTAAAGAACGCTCATATCGTGGGTTAGCAAAAGTCATTGCCAAGGTAAATATCCTGCCCGAGTAATTCAACAATTTACTGCTTGTTTAGTACCGCGTTATATTTCTGCTGCCTAATGATCGTAGTTATACATAGATATTGACAAAAATTTTCCGTTTTCATGACAGAAAATGACTTCAGAAAAACAGTAGTAACTTATTTGATCCTATGTCATGAATTATTTTTATTTGCTAAGTACCGATCCATNTACTGCTTGTTTAGTACCGCGATATATTTCTGCTGCCTAATGATCGTAGTTATACATAGATATTGACAAAAATTTTCCGTTTTCATGACAGAAAATGACTTCAGAAAAACAGTAGTAACTTATTTGATCCTATGTCATGAATTATGTTTATTTGCTAAGTACCGATCCATATGCCACTTGAAGAAGGTGATTTACGTGTATTGTATATAAACGGTTATTACTTCGTCAAACGTATTAAGAACTCAGTACTTTTTTTCTAGCATAAAGAACGTTAACACTTTGATCCACAGAAACAACATGATTTTAGAATCAGCTATGGTCTGTCTAGCTATTTCTTTCGTTATTGTTACTCTCCGATAGCAGTGATTCCCAAAGTGGACAGTGCTGTGCGATGGAAGCGATGACAATGGCTAGAGCAATGGTGATGTGATAGGGACCAGTGCGGAAGCGACTTGGTGGACTCAATATAACCTAATAAGTTAAAAGAAATAGCAAAGGAATGAAATGGAGTTCCCATCTGTGGAAAGAGCGCTAGAAAGCCAACTGGAGTCCAATGGCACATTCACCAGCTTCGAATACCACCCTGGGAACCAGCAGGCTAACATTTTGACGGCGTTTCAGAGAATAAGTAAAAATAGACCTACGATAATACTGGTGCACCACATACAGGGCACACATTGCGTCCTACGTGTTGACAGTATTTCTGGTAAAGTAACGCATGAGGACAACATTGTAACTGTACGCTGATCCCGAACGTAAACACGCCTGCGCTATATCACGTCACTGTGACGTCATGGCCTGCGCTATATCACGTCACTGAGACGTCATGGCCTGCCTGCGCTATATCACGTCACTGAGACGTCATGGCCTGCGCTATATCACGTCACTGAGACGTCATGGCCTGCGCTATATCACGTCACTGTGACTTCATGGCCTCCGCTATATCACGTCACTGAGACGTCATGGCCTGCGCTATATCACGTCACTGTGACGTCGTGGAACCAACAAAAAGTTGGCAGCATTTGTGGTCGAGTGACGCTTGTGCCAGCAATGCAACTGCCCGCCGATCCAAGAGACAAAGCCGAGCGCCAGAAGCCTGGAATGGACGCCATGCGTGCAGCTTTGATGACGCCTAATGAGCAATTGCATGATTGATGCGCCCACTGAATGAGACTTTAAAGATATTAGGCTTCTTCTGAAGGAGATTTATCGACTATACCACATTCTCCATTGCGTCAATTTCATTGCATGTAAAAGAACAGTTTCTTTTGATGCGTGGAGTTCGTGGCTGAGCGAGTAATTCTTTTGCCTTGCAGTGGCCACATAATCGTGAGTGAAATATGGACCAGCACCTTGTCGTCACTTTTATAGTTTAAGATTATATGCAGAATTTTTTTATCAATGATGCTGGCCACCACAAAAATATATATGTATATTGTATCTGTTGCTGTGGACTTGGCAATTGCTGCTGATTCACTGCAGGACACTGATTGTGAAACTTCATCTGAGACTTGGCAGGCCGGCACCCGTGTGCGGTGAAACCCCGCCATTGAGTCACTGACGAGCATCTCAATCCTCGGAAGCTGATGGCAGCGGAGACTGCATGCCTGTAGCAATTTTTTTTTTTTTGGCAAATAGTATAAACCATTTTACATTTCATGACAATTCTGCGCTATTCCTTTTTTAAACTATAAGTTGCCTTTAATAAATGATGGAACTGTGGCCCTCATGGGATGTGTACCGGCAGGTCCTATCCCGGTC
>LQNS02276622.1:1168815-1180829 GCA_001587735.2 Parhyale hawaiensis
TTCAGCACTGATGATGGAATTTTAGTATTCCGAAACGTTTGCATTTTAGAAAATGACTCTTTTTACTTTGGTTCTTTCATTTATTCTTAATTTTAGATTTCCTAGAAATCTCTCTATTGGTGAAATAGTTCATGAGATATCTCGAGTAAGTATAGCTTAAGTTATGACTTATGAACAAAACAGTAAAAGACCTCTATATATAACGCCAGTGAGTGTGTGTCTCTATACAGTATCTGCATCGATCGTGTTCTGTTGTACAACTTCAGCAGCGGAAAATACTTAAGACGTCTTTTTGTGGCCACGCTCCTGATCAGAATCACCGTGATCATGATCGTCGTGATCACTGAAAAGCACTAGAACGGTCATTGATTTTGTGAACAAACCAGAGACGCCATGTCTATTTTCGAAAAAGGGATTTCTATTGTAATTTTACGGAATATGGTGGGTAATGGATTTCTTATGAACTTCTATATATATCATCCATAAGGTGGTCACAAACAGACACCTTTAGCTGCGGGCATTCACCTTACGCGTGGCATCGAAACGACATTACAAATACAAGGCGTGATATTTCATCATTAGGCGTCTCTAATCATCATCGAATGGAAGCTCATTTATCTCAATTTGCAAGCACTTAACAACGATAAAATCACTTGGAGAAGCCTGCAAACTATTTTCCGTAGTAAATGAGTGGTACTTACCAGGCAAACTGTAGTTATTTCGCTTATTTGCAAGAGACATATATTTACCTGATAAAAATTGGGTACGGTAGACTACCATAAAGTAGTTCTCAACTAGCAAATTATAATGTAATGTTTGCCGCCAGCAACTTTACGAAGATGTGGTTAGGTGAGTTTTAACTAGTGAGAGAGCGGTGAATGATAAGTAACTTTCAAGTATCCTGAAGTGATGGCAATCATCACACAATTCACGTGTCTGTCAATGAGTTTCGTATGGTCTGTAACCAGCGCACGCATAGGAAAGTCTGTTTTTAACACGACAGTGCTTTGGTCCATATCTTTGAAGATAACAGTAAACAACATACAGTCAATTATTTGTCGGTGTTATTTCCCTGTACTATAGAATGCTATCATGCGTACTATAAAACTTACTACACTCAATATCGATGAGACACAAAAGATCGGAAATCCTTTAATAGCGCAGTGAAATAAGACCATGCCACAGGCTTCATCATGTTCTTTCTTTAATCGTTTCTTCATTATTCACTCCTCGCAATATGAATAATAACGACTTAAACCCAATGACACTGCAGCGCTTCTTTATGAAAGTGCAATTTATATATGCAAATGTTTATCTCTGCCGTGACATACCAAGCACACTTTTACGTTCCCAACCCCTTTATCGTTGATTAGACGGAACTGAGGCTTGTCATAAAAAAAACGTATACTATGAATGCATTTGACGCCTCCTTTACAAATATTCATGCATTCTGTCAAGCTCGATCTGACACACCTTTGTCTTTTCAATGGTCGTCAAACAGATGTTGATCTTAGCCGTCCTTTTGTTCCTGCGTACCATTTACATGGAGCTGAGCAAACAGAATATCGTGGTTCTAAGCACTTTTGCCTTAGTTTCTCGTTAGCCCAAAGACTTTTGAGTTTCCGTTAGAAAACTCTTGATTATGCCCAGGCGATGCGGCTGCGCTGCGAGCGAACGGTGGATTATTGAGGAAATGTTCAGCGTCAAACGAGGTTGGAAATACCAGTGCAGTATAATGCCAAAGAGCGCATAGATAAAACTATTGCGATCGAAAAAAAAATAGAAATTATGCAGTGATGTAAGTGGATTTACTTTGCACAATGTATACGATGAGCTGAAAGATATTGCGCTATTTTTGGCCGCATATCAAATTATGACACTTGGCGTTACTGAAAAATACTTATTTTAACGAAACTATACCTCATGCCGAGAATCATGAGCGTGTATGTTCAACGTTACACCATGCAAAGATTAGCTTTTCTTTATAGTGACGGGCAGCGTGTTCATTTACTTTTAAAATAGTGCTTTTTTTCAATCCATAAAGCTATCCTTTTATAAAAGTGGAGTGGTAATTATATCAGTAATATTCACTTACGTAGTAAATGCACTTCCGTTTAATATAATTACAGCAATAATTGTAAAGGTAAAGTTATATTGGTCTAGATCAAGCTAGGATATCCATGTGAGCTGGATCGTGCTGCAGATATATTCCGAGACGATCCAGAGGAAAACACGGCTAAATAGATCGCATATTGGTAGAGCTATGCCATCAAAGATAAAAGACTGAAATAACAACTGCGCCCCCTAGCTTCCCACAGTTTTCTTTGTGCAGGTCAGTGCCCGTCGATGGTTAATAAAGAAATAATAAAAAAAGCGTTGGCCCTGCATATCTAGCACATCGCACTTTTTGACCTCCTTCGCTAGTGAATGAGCCTCGGCGTCCAAGGCAACTAGTACAGCTCTATCGACTCTGCTAGTTACTCCTCCAATTGTATCTTAGGACTGTTTAAGCAGCAACCATTAGCAATATTTCTTCTCTCGATGACATTCCATCATCATTTGGCCATCAAATTTCCTGAGCTGCAGTTGGTTCTTGAGTTACAGGTCCAACAGAGCCTCCTCGTTAGCGCTTCATTATTTGACAGAGCACTGGGATGGAGAGAGACACATAGCGTCTTCTATGTCGCTCGGCCATCCTTCTTGTCCACGACACCTCTACGGTTCGGAGTTTGCTCGTCTAATATCGATACAGTGAGCTATCCATCATTCGCTTCCATGACAGAGCACTGGGATCTACAAAAGCCCGCTAGCTCTTCATTCGGCGTACGCTTCAGGAGCCCAAGAGGGCTGTGGAGGCCGAGGCGGCTCACATTTCAGAGCTTTTGGTCTTGGCAAAGTTGCGGATCAGCGAGGCCCCCTGGGAAAACTGCGGAAAACAGCAGGAGAGGCGCTAAAAAATTGTTTGGGGGTACGGAGGCTGCTCTCAGCAGTATGCCCAAGGGAAGGTATTACGGAGCACCAGGCGCTTTTTCATGTGGAGACTAAGAGGTGAAATTGAAGAGCAGATACCATTGTATACAGTGAGGGGAAATAAGAGTTCGTGCCCCAAAAAAAAAATTGCACATTATTGATGTTTGTAGCAAATGAAATACGCAAATGACAATGCTATATACGTGTTTTGGGGAGTAGAATCAAAAACTGCACATGAAAAAAAAAAAACAGTGATGTATAGAAAATATATACATTTTCATGCTTTGGGGTGAAAAAGTGTTCGTGCGATATCAATTTCGCATTATAAAGCGATAAATTTGATTAAACTTCAGTCTAGATTATTCTAGAATGTTCTCACTAACTCTAGCCACCTTTCAGATGAATACCGGGACATTCTGCAATCGCTAGTCACAGAGATCGAGCGGTTCCAAGTATGGGCGGACGTAAGGAAAAGACGAACGGAAAAAAAAAAAATGAACTGGTCGTTCAGCTGTAGAAAGATGGAAAAGTTTCTGAAAAATCTCCAGTGACCCGAACGTCCAATATACTGCAGTTAGTTCATTGAGACCATGATTTACAGGACGTGATACTATTGAGGACCAATGCAGACCAGGCGCTCCTAGGAAGATCTCTACACGGTTACTGCAAAAGTTGGGACGGCAAATCCAAAAATATCCAATAGCCACCCGAGAAGATCTTCAGAATGATGTGCGTTTAACAGGAGTTCAGGTAACTAAGCGCACAATAATGATGTAAGTACTCAGAGAGTCTGACGTCGAGCAGATGAAGGAAGACACCAATCCTTTTGAAACGGCGTAGCGCAGATATGCAAGGTTAAAATTTGGAAAAGAGCACAAAGAAAGATAAGACAAATTCTTGTGGGGAGAGAGTTTCATGGATAGACGAAGCTAAGAGTGAGTTGTTTGGTCGTAATTCTCGGAATCATATATGGAGGAAAGACAGCGATGCGTACATGCCGTAGAACACAATACCAACTATCAAGTTTGGTGATGGTAGCATTAAGGTTTGGGCTGCTTTTCTGCGAGAGATGTTGGTAAACTGTAATTTATTGTAGACGGTAAAATGAATGCAGAAAAATATCAACAAATCTTAAGGGAATATTGTGTGCCTTCTGTAGAGAGCCTTGGGCTTGCTCTTCATTGAAATTTTCAGCAAGACAATGTTCCCAAGCAAACTGCTACGACTACGAAGAAGTGGCTCGCTGAAAATAACTTTGACATCTTACAATGGCAGAGTCAGTCCCTGGATCTCATTCCACTTGAGAACTTGTGGCTATATTTCAATATTAAAATCCAGGAAAGAGGTCAAACAATCATCACAAATCTGAAGACAATACGTCAGGAAGAATGGAGTAAAATACCTACTAAAATATGCGAATCGTTAATTAAAGACTACAGTAGAACACTGCTTGGGGCTGGCGTTACTAAAGGCTTTGCTACAAAGTACGAGTATTAAACGGAGATAACGTATTTTTATTCTACTGTACGTTTATTTTTTTCGCCCTGCAAATTAGGATAATGTGCTATCTTCTTAACATTGAATATTGTTATTTTCATATGTATATATTGGCACAATGCAATCTAATACAGTAAATTTGTTCTCACTTTGCTCAGGTAATACACTCACTACAAGTAAAATACTCAACATTGCCATGTGTACGAACACTTGTTTCCCTTCACTGTAACTATTCACTTTTTTATCGGGAGGCTAAGAAGTAAAACTGAAGGGCAAATAGCTTTGTTTTTAACCAGCGTTTTTTATCATTCCTAGACTAAGACGTGAAACTGAAGAACAGATACCATTGTTTAACCACACGTTTTTTTTTTATGCTAAGAGTGAGATGTAAAATTTGAAGGGCAGAAAACAATCTACCTATTACGAATGTTTATCTGCTATTGTTTAGTGGACTAGCTGTTTTCTCACCAAGCCTTCATCTTCTGTATAGAGCCACTGCTCGAAATATTTAATCGGTCTCTAAGAACGGGAGAAGTTCCTCAGGATTGGAAACTAGCTAATGTGATACCGATGCATAAGAAGGGGGATAAGAAAAGCCCCAGTAACTATCGACCAATCAGTCATACATCGGTCATCGGCAAAACCATCGAACGCCTATTGAAAAAGCGCATCACTGATCACCTGAGGATGCAGCAGCTCATATCCCACACTCAGCATGGCTTCCGAAATGGAAGAAGCTGCTGCTTAACAAACCTACTGGACTTTTTCTCAAAAGTTACAGATATTATAGATGAACAAAAAGGCGTAGACCTTGTGTATCTAGACTTCCAAAAGGCTTTTGACAAAGTCCCCCATCAACGGCCAATGTAAAAATTGGAAGCCCATGGCATCCGGGGAGACTATTTACGATGGATCAGGGCATGGCTTACAGGTCGGCAGTAGCGAGTAAAACTTGAAGGAGAGACGAGCGCCTGGACGCACGTTTCATCAGGGATAGCGTGCTTAGCCCACTTCTGTTCTCACTTTACATCAATAATCTCGATCTTAACATCCGTAGTAAAATCAGTAAATTTGCGGACGATACTAAACTATGTTATCCCGCCACGAAAAGAGTCGAGCTCCAACAAGACCTTGACTACGTCATGGAATGGAGCGCAACGTGGCAGATGAGCTTTAATGTCGACAAATGCTCCGTAATACACGTAGGGCTGGTGAACCTTTCAATTCAACCCCATTGAAAATGAACGGGACGGAATTGGCTCCTGTCTCTCAACAACGTGACTTGGGAATTACTTTAACAAACAAACAAACTACAACACAGTCAGCAAGTTGAAAAGACTGTGAAAATGGCAAGCAAAGTACTCGGATTCATCACCAGAAACTTTGAATACATGCCCAATGACATCATCATTCCCTTATACGAGGCGTTAGTGCGGCCACACTTAGACTTAGAGTTTGCTGTTCAATTCTGGTCGCCACATCTGTGCAAAGATATCGATAACATGGAAAGAGTCAAACGCAGAGCAACGAAATTGATACTTCAGCAGAGAAACAAGTCGTATGAAGGTTTTCCAAATTTTTGTTTATTATTTTTGATCCGATTTTTCTGAAATTTGCACATAAGATGTAGAATTAAAAAAATAAAAACATTTTGTTCATGTAACGTTTTCAGTTTAGGCCTTAGTTCTTTTCAGATAATGAGATTTTCATTGTTTTTTCTTTTTTTTATAAATTTTAAAAAGAACGTAAGTCGATGAGTTTTTATGCTACAGTAAAAACAAAGACAGTTTTGGAATCCTTGAAACATTCCTAACAACGCTAAGGAAAGGTTTTTTTCAATTTCCTTTTCGTTTTATATTGACATGAGACTTTAGATGGGTTACCGAAGAATTCATAAAATATGTAAATTTTCTTGATATTTCATATAATAAAAAAAAGCTAAAAGGACATTAAAAAAATCCCTCCTTAGCGTTGTTAGGAATGTTTCAAGGATTCTAAAACTGTCTTTGTTTATAGTGTAGCATAAAAAATAATCGACTTACGTTCTTTTTTATTCTGAAAAATCAAATTTTTCAGGGCGGCAAATTTTATGTTTTGTGGATGAGTTTTGTAAAAAATGCGCTGTTTGCAGTAGATATGCACTTGACATGTTTTATCTTTAGTACATTTCCACCTACAAATACATACTTTACATTCGTCATTCACTAATAAAAATATGAAACAGCTATGTATTAGATGAATAAATAATGAAAAAGTCAATTTTTGACCCCCTCCGGACACCCTTTCCCCCTCCCTTTCGGGGGGTTCTAGTGCTGCTAGCCCCCTAAAAATTTGGGACGTTATAGCCCCATACCTGAGGACACTTTTTGAGCATAAAACAAAAAATTGAAAATTTTGACCATTTTTCGTGAAAAGAAGAATTCAGATCTCTCCCGAGCAAAGACGACTTAGGGGTAACTAATAAAAACATTCAAGTATTTGCATGGCTTCAACGACGTTCCTACAACGGGACTCTGTGAAAGAGACCTTAACGATCGCTTACTAAACAACGGTCAAAAATTCAAGCATAAAGCTCGAAGAATAACCTAACTCAGCAGTTTTTCCCCTATTTCATAGTCAGCATTTGGAGTGAACTGCCTTTCGACGTTGCTGGTATGGAGTCACTCTTCTCGTTTAAAAATCGTCTTGACATACATTGGGAGAGACATCCTCCACAGCTAAGAACCACTCCTCCAGGACTCGTAAGCTCTTAACGGCCAATTTTTTTTTTAGGCTGAAAAGGCCATCTTAATCCGTCTTCTTCTTGCTTCTTCTCCAGCTACACCGTGTGACATCTTTAAGCTCCGCATATCAGCGGCTATCGATCATGCTTGCGTGCATTCATGATCTACTCTTTGGCTGAGATTCTTCTCCCCTTCTTTTTTCTTTATTTTTCTCTTTTCCCCAGTCATCCATATCATTCTAACATAATGGCGATAGCTCATGGAGGGCCGGAGCGTAAGTTCCGATGTCTCTTTGTGTTTGGGCCTATCGGTTCGTCCACTGCCGCCTATCTAATCTAATCTAATACCAGAGTACGTGTGCCTTCAAAAATAATGACGATCAATTTGTGATTTCACTCCTTCATTGACCATACATTCCTTATTAGTATACTTATAGAGGATGCACTACAACTGCTAACACAAGTTATCATAAGAGATGAATGTTCGCGGTTTCAATTCAGCAGAGCAGCACAGTCATTCCTTGGCTTGGCTAACACGCAAGCAACTTTTTACAATAAGACGTAGTCAGCATCACTGAATTTGAATGGCCGGAGAGTATGCTGTACAGTATACGCAATGATACAACTTACGTCAGTCTAAATTTTTTCGCTCAAGCGAAAACCAATGGTAAAAATGGTTGGTAAAAAATATTTGCTGCAGTAAAACACTCAAGTTCTTCACTCGTCACCGCAGTTCTACTGCAGGCACCCTGAAAAAAATCTTGCCCTTTGCTTTGACAATCCTGTACACAATTTATAGGTACATACTTATACATGTTTGGAAATACAGCAACTACTGCTAATAGATAAGGGCTTCGTTCCGGACAGAGCTTATCTACCCAGAGGTTTTGTCTCTTAAGAGAACAAGAGTTTTCTGTAATAGTGAAGGGGATACTGCAAAAATTGCAAGTCCCCATTACGAAGAGCTCACCCATAATTATAAAATGTTGAAAATCGAATGCTTAGTAGACTTATGTTCATTTTTTTTTGCATTTTTACTCATGATTTTTTTAATTAAAATTTGTATTTTCTTTTTGTTCCTTCTGATCGCAATAAACTATGTTTAGACATGATAGAACACTTTGCACTATCATACCTTAATCACAGGTCGTCATTCCCTCACTAAATATCTCCTAAATGGACACTTTCCTGTCAAAACCCATGATATTTTTCAGGGTTATTTGTAGAGCTTTCTCATCAATTATTATGATTACTTTTTTAGGCATCGTCAAGTGTCAGCGAAAGCAGATAGAAATAGAGTTCTAATTTTAAGTTACGAGTCTCACTGTCGGGCATGTGGGTTCATATGGATAACCGGCGGAAGGTTACCGGACCTAGCATCAAAAACAATTCGAATTGACGTTCCATATCTATTATACAATAAAAAAAGAGTATCTTAATTTAAACAATGTAGGAGTATTCATTGTTTTATGAGATAGATTACGGTAGGTTCAGACTTTGAAATTGTACCGTTTGCCAGTATTAGAATTTTTTTGTCGCCAAGTTTTTAATAGATGTAGTAGTATAATATAAGCGAAAACTTTTCTTTATAGCCATAAAAAACATTTTTAACAATACCCGTTTTAGACTCTTATTAGAAATTTCACCAAGCACCAATTAATATTAGATTGTGTCTCTTAAAGAGTTTTTGTGTACAGTCTAAAAAAACTGTTTGTCGACTACTATTATAGTTCTATCTTATAAGAGGTAGGTCTATCAGAAGTTTTTACTGTATGTACAGTTAGATAAAAATACCTAAGATAACCTGGACTTACGAACTTATACCTAGTACAAGAGCGTGGGAAAGATATGCAGAGATTGTAGCTCGCAGATGGGCAGAAATATGTATTAACACGTAGATGGGTGGAAACAGTAGCACTTTGAGAGGAGAAAATAAGTCATACCTTATAAATGTGTGTGAATAGTAATATCACAAAATTTTATGCAAGTTATAAGCCAGTAATAAATAAATCATTTGAGCTATGAACTTGTGATATTGCACTACAACTGTAATTTTCGCGCCTTTCGGAAGTCCACTGCAGGAATATAATGGTATTGAGAGTCAACTAGCCTCCGCAAAGCATCTGTTTCTCTTCAGCTATAGGAGAGCAGAGCAGTGGCATAGAGGGGCAGGAGCTCCAAGAAGCAGGCCGTCGAATAGAAGTAGGCCCCTAAGTAGAGGCAGGCCCTTGAGTAGAATCATGTCCTCAAATAGAGGCAGAGAGTGTTCCAATACCCAAAAGTATACAAAGTCTGTAAAGGACTGAGACGGAGTGTTACATTAGCGAGTCCACTGGGTGACGGTGTGGATTGACTGAGGTATACAACTTTCTTTTTTCAAGGCCAATTTGGAAAATATTTGCAATGGAGAGTCAACCATGCAGTACATGAAACTCTTGTGAGTAGAGAGAAGTGTGGGTCACGTACTGGCAATAACAAGTTAAAACCTATAATTCGTTACAAATGAAGAACGTGAAATTCCTGCCTTTAAAAGAATTACTTTCTACAGTAATTTCGAGCGTCATTCAACACCAGAATATGAAAAATGTGAGCAATTGTTAATAATCTTGTTAAAAAAAGTAAGAAACGAGTTCGTGATGATGCGGTGATGCCTGTCCTAGGGAAGAATTACGAGCGAAGGATGGAGGCCAGGTTGTTAAGGCACATCTTTCCTTCCACGCACCAAAGATCCCCCGTAACATTGCCTATAGCTGAAATATGACTTGAGAAAAATGAAGGGATTCGTAGGGAAAGAGTAATTCCAAACTATGGAGGATAACTACGCAAAGGCGTAGCAAACTAGGCAAGAAGAACAAAGAGCTGAACACCTGAAAGTCTAACTGAGGTAGAGGCAACTTACATCTGAGGCGTATTATGATCAGACACCAGTGTTTCCGGTGTCACCTTCGTCGTACGCGACCATTTTGTTCACAAGTATCGCTGTTCATGCGTTCAAGTAAGCTCTCTTGCTGCGTCACCACTACCATAAGCACTACCTATCATAATCTAACCTAGCCTAACCTAACCTAGCCTAACCTAACCTTCTAACCTAATCTGCGACGACTTGTGTGGCACACAGCAAACGAACCTGAATACAACGCGCACAGCAATACTCGTATACAGAATAATCGCGAACGACGAGAGTGCTACCCGGTGGCACTATCGTCGTTCACGACGATTTTACGTTCAAGTAAGCTTTCCTGCGCGCGCCACCACTAAAATAAACACCATCTGGGCTAACCTAACCTAGCCTAACCTAACCTACCCTTACCTAACCTCCTTACCTAACATCCTTACCTAACTTTCTAATCTAACCTAACCTTACCTAACCTAACCTAGCCTAACCCAACCTAACCTTTCCAACCTTACCTAACCGTTACCTAACCTAACCTTACCAAACCTAATCTAACCTTACCTTACCTAACCTAGCCTGACGCAATCAGCGATACAGCGAGTAGCGCGGCGCACCAACTTGAACGCCGCTTACACGCACACGATCTGCGTACACAAACACGCACACAAATCGTCGCGAACGACGATAGCGCTACCCGGTGTCACACTGTGCAGTTGTGAATGCGACGTGCGATCTCAGTGACCCCATAGGGTGTTGCGGAATCGGTGGCAACAAAAATGACCCAAAAAGCTTCGTATTGAACTTCACTCTTCGACGGCAAGATCCTTCATTGATATTGTCCCTAGACTCTCAAGGCAAAACTTCCGGCCTGCCACCCTTAACCTCATAGTTCCACAGTCGTCTAGACTCTTTTACCAATTACGCTTAGGAATTGCCGCAGACTTTCCAAACCCTTCAGAAACCCAAGCCCAAGAGATGGAGGCACCGAGGTCATTGGCTTGACACAACATAACTGGTTGGATACACTCGACAAATCTCTTTTTTTTCACTGCCATTAACCTCTAAGGACCAATTAAGTTTCCGTTTCTCTCAGATTCTTGGAGATAGTTATAAATTGTAGTCCTCTCATAGTCGCGGCGCTCATGGGTCCAAAAATCACTGATCCCTTCTTTATTTAGAAACCTAATTTTTGTAAACGGGACTCGTGAGGCCCAGTGGTCCTTAAAGGGTTAACACAGCTGCACTCTTGTTGATACAAAGAATACCTATATGCACTCTCAGATTATATCACCATGACACTACTACAATATCTGCTCGGCAACAGGGATATCAATTCTTGGCACCCCGTACACCATTCATCTACACTCTTCGTCTTATGTGGTCAGGAAACTTACTCCAGCCCGGATTTACGTCAGGGAGGGCTCAGGTAAGGTAAGCTCGTTTGCTTTATAACCATCAAAGTATAGCTGTAACGAAATATGCACCTATCCCATTTTATGTACCTTTCATGCTAGAGAGGGCCGCCTTGGCAGGGAGCTCGTGGCAAATGCCCCCGATGCCCTCCTATGAATCCGACCCTGCATTATGTAATTCCCTCGGCTCCCTTCGTGCAAGCAATAAATACTTCAACGTTAAACAATGAGCAGGAATCAGCCTCATCTTACTTTTATCCCGGTTTCTTCCTGTGAAGTTGGCTCGCTGATCAATATGGCCGTGTAGCGACAACCCACATTTTTTAGCCTTGACAAATGGAATCATGCATGAAGTCCCCGGCCTCGTAAAATGCTCACAAAAATAAGGCGCAAGCGTTTAATTGAATCTAAACTCCCTTGCCGCGACGCAAGTGCAAAACAACTGAAGTAAGAAGTGCATTTGCATGTTAGACAGCGTTGGTTAACGGAGGCTTCTTGTTTGAAGATGAGAAGTTGCGAC
>LQNS02276622.1:1195827-1219451 GCA_001587735.2 Parhyale hawaiensis
CCCTTGCCGCGACGCAAGTGCAAAACAACTGAAGTAAGAAGTGCATTTGCATGTTAGACAGCGTTGGTTAACGGAGGCTTCTTGTTTGAAGATGAGAAGTTGCGACGGGCCTAAGAGTCGTGTTATGCAACGCAACAAGATATCTACACAAGGCGCTGATAGTGATACAGCAAAGACTTAGCATTTGCACATAATGTCAGTTTCCGACAGGGTCGAGGTGAAGAAAGAGGTACCGGTAAAAAGGTGTTGCTTAAGTCACTATTGTTTCTCCTAATGAACAGTTTTTCTTACCGTTTTGGCGTCAAAAGTAGCTGCTCTGTGTTACATAAGCCTGAAGTAAACTGTTGTACATTCGAACAGGGATAATCAACTAAACACCAACTATAAAGGTCCTCTGAAGTTGAATTTGTACAGAGTAAAAGGACTCGGTTTGAAATCCTACACTGAAAAATTTTGATATTTCAGTTCAAATTATCCAAGTGCATGCTTTGATGGCACAATTTTCACGCAGCTTCGAGGCATCTAGCAGATTCCAAGTGCCTGTACCTGGATGTTTCGGATTACCTAAAGATAGCTTGCATTTCCTAGTCACATCGCTAAATAAGATATTTTGCACCTCTTAATAAAGGTTTGATTGTTTTAAGCATCCGAATGCATTCTAGAGGCGGCAGCATGCACTCAGGTGCAGTAAAATGCTATCCTTAAACATTTTTTCCTCTGTTCTTCCTGTTCTTTCTCAACTTACTGTTGACATGCGTGTTGGTCATGTGTGGGAACACCCTCGTACATGTGTTTCTAGTTTACCTTGTCCGTACTATGTGCCTCATCCTCTCCTAGAAGATCAAATTGAGGGTGGAGTAGGGAGGCTTAAACTATCCAATATAATGTAATATTAATTAGAGAAACACTCTCAGGGCTAATGCCTCTGCCAAGCAAGGCAATGTTGACGAAAAATTCAAATTGAGTCGGAAACCGAAATTTCCTTTTTGTCATCACCAAAATATGGTCATCTGTTAGTTGCTTTCGACATTTCTAACATAGGGACTCCTCGATTTGTACGAGTTCAACTTGCGCGAAATTCGACTTGCTTGCCCTAATTATTGATACCGAGTACTCAAGTTGGGTCAGATGTGTTCTCGACTTGCGCAGTTATTAAAGAAAACTATGATATTCAGTTGATGACGAACATGCCACTGAAAAGTAGAATCAGTTTGTTTTCTGTCAAAAATTCACTACCTAACCCTTTGCTACTTCAACTAATTTATAACCTCATAATCTATTAAATATTATAAATAAATACCTAACCTTATTTAATGCCTTGTTAAACAAAACCAAGAAAAACTGCCTGAACTCTCTTAATTTTAAGAGTTGTTATTCTTAAGAGAGTGAATTTAAAGTATCTACACGTCTTTATATTTAGCAGTTATCCCGGAACTTATCTATCGTAAACAATGTCAGGTACTTGACTAGCACGAATTTTGAATTGCGCGTCCCCCAATTACTGGCACAAGCTGAGCAATGCTTGTAGTTCTAATAGTTTTCTTGAAGATCTGTCTATAACTTTCTGAGTTTTGTTCCGGCAATCACTAAGACAAGCATACAATCAAACACACAGACGTACGAAACGTCATCATTTATATTGTGTCAGCTCTGCCATTTTAGAGATCTAACAATTATTCATGGAAATTTCATGAATATTCGCACATAACTTTTTGGGTCATTTTACTAACGAACATACGGGCAAAAATATCATCACAAACATTTGATCAGTTGATCTTTGGAATATTCCAAAGAATTCCTGCCAACTCATATACTGTAGATCCGTCACTTACTGTTTAGGTCAGGTTACCAGGGGAAAACAGGAACAACCAAACAAGCAAACGGCCGCGGTTAGGCTGTTCTTCACCAAAAGTTAATTATCCGTTCCACTTATTTTTCTAGAAATATCCGCCCATAACTTTTTCAGTTATCTAGGTAACAGACAAATACACAGACGTACTGACAGACAAAATCCGATAAAAACATTACCTCCTCGGTGGAGGTACTAACAGTATCGCCTGAGCTCTGAAATGCGCTATGCTAAACAAGTCACTACTTCACTGTATATGTGATGAGTACACCAACAGCTCTCCGATCGAAGTGAGAGTTACTGCCCCACAGTATTATCGAAATTGATCATAGCTCTCGGCGTTATTATCCCGTCCTTTCATTCCGGAAAAATTTCATACGATGAAAGACTTCCACAAGAAGGTAAGATTTTCGGTCGCAGAACTCTTCCAATAATTTTTTTTTTTTTGCATCGTAGAACATTAAGTCGATAGTGTTTTAGCATTTGGTACGTTGTGCTAAAGTTGCCTATACGATATTACATCAGTAAACTATAGTAAGGGAGTGTACCAGGTGAACTACTCTAGTCGTACACACACACTGCAGTTACAGTAATTACCTCCGCAAAGGAGGTAACGTTTTCGTCAAATTTGCCTGTTTATCTCTCTTTATCTGCTTATTTGTCTGACTCTCACCAAGATAACTCAAGAAGTTATTGGCGGATATTTATGAAATTTACAGGGATTTTTAGGTATATTAGGACGAACAGATGATCAACTTTTAGTGAAGATCCGTTCATCCGTTTGTTTGTTTGCCCCTTTTTTCCTAATGCCATAACTCAGAAAGTTATGGGTGGATTCTTGTGAAATTTTCGTAAGTTGTTAGGCATGTTACGAAGAATAAATGACCAAAGTTTTATGTTGACCTGTCTACTAGTTTGTTTGTTTGTCTCTGTGTTTGATTTCATAATTGGAAGCAAAATAACTCAAAAATTTAACAGAGGACAATAATTGGATCACTAACGAAATTAAACAGCGTAGTGGAAAATTTTAATGCGTAAATTCAAAATACAATGAACGGTTAATCCTATCCTACTTGGACTGCTCTATTTCGCTACATGGGCTCTCTTTCTCTACTGTCGAGTGTATGAGGAGAAAGAACCATTATAGGGTAGGAGTAGAAGGTAAGGTCAATTTGAATGCATGTCCCAAATGGAAAACCCGCACGCACTGGTTCGTGCTGCAGATATATGCCAACTGGCCCCGCAGGAGTGCACGGTTGCTGTCGACTACAGCTTGCTAAGAATGGTGGCGCTAGCGGCCGTCGGCTTTTATACGACTACCTGCGACCCTCCTATCCCTTCCTGTCATCCCCATTTCTGATTAGGGTCAGTACCTCTGCAATGGCATCCAGATACCAGTACTAACTCAATAAACCAAGCGCAAGAATTCGCATGCTTCCAAGAGTCTCGAAAGTAGGCATTTTATGCCTAACAGCAACACTAAAAGCATCCCGCTGCTGTGGGTACAGCGAAATGGCAGAGCCGAATAAGATAGGGTTTCAATTTTTCTTATCCCACTAGGTAAAGGTAAAGTCAACTTAGATCACACCCTCACCCGGGAAACCCACATGCATTGGTTTGTACTGCAGGTATAGGCCCACTGGCCCCAGATGAGTAAGTGTAGTTGCAGTAGCCCAAGGGTCACCAAGAACTATGGCGCCAATTTGACGGAAGGAACAAATGACCCGAGATCCCCACCCCCTCATCTCTGAGGAAGGCAGTTCCGCCACAGCGCTGTGCATGCACACCCAACTGCCGAGTCAGCCCACCAGGGTTTGCAGAGCTCGAGTGTCTGGCGGAGTATCGAACCAGCGAGCGATACAAGGTGTTCGAGCTGAGAACGGAAGAATGCAGCTACCGTGGCGGCATGCGTATTATAAAGTAGGGTTCTCATGTGAAACATATTTAGTGTGAGGACATTCTCATGATAACCGATACTTTGCAAAGTAACATCGTTTACACGTACGAGGCATTCGAAAGCTGCTCGAGCTCTGACTTACATATGGTGCGTGCGACATGTTAATAAACGTTTTTAGTTACTATGTTCAGTAAGCGAAGGTAATTACCTACGCCAAGGAGGTTATATTTTCGTCGTGTTTGTCTATTTGTCTGTCTGTCACCAAGATAACTCAAAAAGTTATGAACCGATTTGGATGAAATTTACAGGGATTGTTAGGTATGTTAGGAGGAACAGATGATTTACTTTTGGTGAAGATATGTCCATCCGTTTGTTTGTTTTTCTGCGTCATTTTTTCGATGCCATAACTCAAAAAGTTATGAATGGATTTTCATGAAATTAACATGAGTTGTTAGGTATATAACAAAGAGTAGTTATCAAATTTTGGTAATAGTCCGTTTTTTCGTTCGTTTGTCACTGTTTTTAATTTTATGCTTGTTAGCACAATAACCTAAAAAAATAATGATTGGATCTTTATGAAATTTGTAGGAGTTGTTAGTATTGATAGAAGACATAAATGATCAAATTTTAATGCAGATCGGTTGGTTCGTTTGTATGTTTGACTCATATTTGTCAAAACCTTTGTTAACTGTATAACTCAAAAAGTTATGAACGGATCTTCAAAAAAATTGAACAAGATGTTATTAATATAAAAGGCACCAATTATTAGATTTTGGAGTTTATGCAAAGGAAATAATGGTTTCAGAGCCAATTTGAATTTTTGCTACCGTTGGCTCACTTGGCGGAGGTATGCGCTCTCATAGTGCTCTAGTTTTGTATTAAAATGACAGCTTGTAAATCGACATAAGCTCAAGATACAAGTACAATGATAATAAAAAAATAGTAATAATAGTAAAAAACGAAAGCACTCTGAAAACGCTTACCTCCGCCGAAAAATGCGATTTTAAGGGAAAAAATCAACTTGGTTTTGAAACCAGGATTTCGTTTCTACCATCACCAAAACTTGGCTAATTGTGCCTCTTGACATTAATAATAGCTTTTATATTTTTTTGTTAAAATCCGTAAGGTTTTCAAATAAATCCTGTTAAACCCTAAGAAAAACAGACAGTTAAACATAGAAGCAGAAAAACCGATCTTCACCTAAATTTGTTCAATTAGCCTATGTCTTTCAACATCTCTAATAATCGCTACAAATTTCATGATATATCCGTTTATAACTTCTTGAATTATATTCTGACAAACATTATGTAAAACTTTAGTCAAAAAAATATATAGATCATCTTTAAATTTGGTCTTTTGCTCTTCGTAACATTACTATCAATTCTTGAAAGTTTTATGAAGATCCGTCCGTACCTTTTTGAGTTATGTAACTAAGAAGTAGAAAAAAAAAGGTAGACAACAAACGGTTGAATTAATCCCCGCGTAATGTTGATAATTTCTTCCTCCTAACATACCTAATAATCTCTTCAAATATTGTAGCAAACCGAGCATAACTTTTTCAGTTATTTTGGCAACAGAGACATACAGAATAACACACATATACGGCAGAAACATAACCTTCTATTCGGAGGTAATAAATACCGTACTATGATTCTAATGATCAAATCTCTATTTTTGTTTACTTGTAATCATCCTTGCATTCTCCAAAACACGTTACGTTTAGAGCTTTAGATCTGGGACTGGATTGGAAGGAGGGCACGGCATTGGTTGGGTATGAATTTATGGAGAATAAACTGGTTTTCAAAGTTACAGTGATATTAATTAATGTTTTTATTGCGAAGTCGCCCGGTAATCGCGAGTGTCCTAGTCTATAAAATGCAGTAATGTCATCGTCGTTCATAGTATTATTACTATCATCGTCATTAGGTATTATTACATGATAGTGCTGGATGCCGTCAAGAATGAAGCTAAAGAATATGCAACGGCACCTTTTGAGTGTTGGTGCTTGAAGTGTTGCTTCAGTTCAACGTACTGTTGCTGTGTTTCCTGTTCCTAATCGATTAAGTTTTTTGTCTTTCGATGGCCGGTTCCCTTCCCGCCCTTTATAGACTCCTAGCCATCCCTTCCCACCAATCTCAGGGTCCCAGCCATCCCTTCCCGCCAATGACAAGCTTCCCTCATTTTGTCCAGCCAATCAGCAATCTAGCCGGGCTTTAGCATTGGAAAGAATTTTAACTTCCGTTTTCAGCAGCCGTTGTTAGGTAAGTGACATAGGGTATCCGTGGTATGGTCTCAGCAGGTAACAACACTTCGCATCATGCCATAGTTTGGAGAATTTCGTGCCATGCTCATGCAATTATTGCTAGAAAACTTCTCGCCTGACGTTGGTACCTTTATAGGCTAAGCCATCTCTGAGCGCTTTCTACAGCCATGGTTTCAGCCACTTGATTTCAGCCATTTTATCAAGTTTTCTTTCTCGTGGGAAAAAAGAGCTTGTCCATAATCCTCTTATATTGTCTGAAACATATTTTGTAAATAAGCTTTCTTTCAAGGTTACAAATTCCAACGCCCCCTGGCAAAGGAGGAAGACACGAAATGTACAGATACAAAAATAAATACATAACATAGCAAAGCAGAGAAGGTAAGGTTAAGTCGTTTAATGAAGACCTAACGTCGATCGTGCTTGCAACTTATTAATAATTTTATTATTAAAGGTGGCTATTGCAACGCACCCTTCGTACAGCATAGAGCCAATTCAATACCCATGCGTGATCAAAGAAGAAGCATCGTGAATAAGTTAAGTAGGTATCGTCGAATGTTGAGTTCTTTGCCTGCATTTTTTACCACAAGCTACGCCAGTAGATTATGTTTTCACACCCTGTGTTCAAGTTCTGTGTTCTTCATTAATATATATATATATAAATGAAGAACAAAACTTTTCCCTAAGGATTCTCTACAGGTCTCAGCTAGTTACATCTAAAGGTAACTTTCAGGGTTCAGATGAAGGTCATCGAAATCAAGGTACATATTCCTGTCACGCATTTCTCTTAATCGGGCACTTTGGAGCGCTTAGCCTGCCATTCATTGAATTAGCACGCAGATAAGCCATTAGGGAGCCTCATAGAGCCCTACTGGCGCTACCTCGTCTAACTCTCATGTGAATTCCTCGGAGATGTCACGTGCGACTTTACCTCACATTTCGTCAGAACATCGCAGACCTTCACCGTTACGTACATTAACCTTACTTTGCATGTAAAATCGACTTCTGCTGGGCCTTTTAGTGGTAATCGGAAGAGAATCCAAATTTTACAGTTCTTTTGTGATGCTAGTTGCGGCAGACACATTGTGCGACTTCTTTCAAATTTATTCGTTTGAATACCCCAGGCAGTCGCTTTTGCCGTCTCTTACCACATCTATCCTCCAAATACTATACCAAGAAGAATACCTGCTTCATGAGTACTTCAGTGACTTTAGTTAATACTTATTTGGACTTCAGTTACACAGGTAAGCCTAGAACTTCTGCGGAGAATGTTTATCATGGTCACGTTTGCACTACAGCTGTAGTTAAGAGAAATTATTTCAAGTTAGCGCTGTTGAGTGTTACCTCGAAGCAGGCGAGATATGAAATCCTATACTGGTAGCTTTGGCTTTGGATGAAAAGACCTCTACTGAGGCCAACAACCTCATATTGGTCGCTTTCTGGTATGTTGCCGGAACTGCTCACTTGAGCGGAAAAATCGAATCCGCTTAGCTGTAACATGTCCAAAATGTCAGTCTTTAGCATTCGATTCATGATCACCCGCGAACGAAGTGAGAGAGGTGATAATGCTTTCGTTGAAGATTTAAGTATATTTATATATAAATATGAATGTCTTTCCACCCAATAAGTGGTCAAAGGAGTTGAGCAGTGTTGATAATTTTTTTGTAGGGAGTTTGGTAGGTTTACCTAAATGTGACCCATGCCAAAAAACTAGACCTAGCTAGCCATAAAAAATGACGACGTTGAATTTTCTCCACCACGGTGTATATGGCTCCACCGCTGCAGATCGTCTGCAGAACGGGGCGTTCTCTTTTTATCACCCGCGAACAGAGTGGGAAATGTGATACTGTTTTCATTGAAGATTTAAGTATATATATATATATATAGCTAGATGGGGCTTTAAACGTAAGCGAATCTGACTAAAAACGACGTAAAGTGTCATCAACGGAGGTTAGGTGTAAGCTTGAACTTTACACCTAATGAACCATTGCTCCACCGGATTCTCCTTGTACGTTTCTCGAGAGATAAATGCTCAGATCTTTGCTTAGGCGGCCACCATCCCCGACCACCAACCCTGCTAGAGAGCCCCTTCAATGAGCTCTCGCTCGGACGGTTAGGTGAAGGCCAGGACTGGTTCTGCTAGCGTTCTTGAGCGTTTTTACTGCAGTTTTGTGGGTTTTAATGTTTTTATTGGTCTTTAGTGTTTAGGTTAGAATTTTTTTTATGTTTTAAGTGTTTTTTTTTACGGAGCGTCAATCTTTGATTAACCTTACTTAGCGTCAATTATTAATCGTATATTTCGATCGTTAGTAGAACCAGTCCTTACCTTTTACCTAACCTTACGAGTACATATTCATTGGCCTGTAGACTATTACACTTAAAAGCCTATTACACCGTACAATTACATCTAATGAAAAAAAAAAAAAATTACACAAAATGGACCCAATTACACCCAAACCCTTCGCTAGCTATATATATGTGGATATTTGTCTGTCCACCTAATTCGTGGTCGAAGGAGTTGAGCAATTTTCACAATTTTTTGTCGGTAGTATGTTGGGTTTACCTATATGTACCCCATGCCAAAAAAATTAGTACAAGCTGGTCACAAAAAAAAAAAATTATGGCGGTAAATTTTCCCTACCGCGGCAGATCGTCTCACGTCACGAGGCATCCCATTTTTTCCCTAGATTGTTATTATTAATTAAGAGATCTGGACGGTGACCCTAGCGCCAGCCTTGCTGGACACAGTATCCGTATGAGAAACTAAGATTAGCTGGCCATCAAAAATGACTTCCTTGAATTTGTTCCCACCGCGGGTGGTCTTACGCCACCGAGGGGTTACGCCTGTCAGCTTCTCGCTGAACTGCTTTTGGTATGTTTCGGCCAAGTCCTTATGTAGTTAACTTCTAAATTTTGAATTACTAGTCGTAAATATTTCGATCCTGGCCAAAAAGTCCCTTCATATTTTTCGTATCAACTGTCAGGTCTGTTAATCATTGGTCCTATATATATATATATTTTTTTTTGGGGGGGAGGGAGCACTGAATTCGGTGCAGCGACTTTGTTTACATTAGTGTGTGCCTCTAAGGAGAGAGGTACTAACACTTTTGGTTGCATTTTAGCTTTTAAATTGGAGGAGCCGAAAAAGCACTTTGCTTATTGATAATAGAAAAGAAAGACACAGAAAGTTACTGGATAATTTGTAACGCGCATGGAGAGAACACTGTTCTAGAACGGGCGAGCCAGAAATGGTTCACTCGATTTCGATCAGAGAGCATTTCATTAAGAGATGGAACTCGCTTTGGCCGGCTAAATGAGATTGACATCGAACAAAAAATAAAAAAAACCTGTAGTCGGACAAAGTTGCAGTCTGGAGATCAAATGAATAGCAAATAATTCTATCATAACTAAAACGAAAGTGAAAACTGAATTCCCACCTAAAAACGAACATGTTTTTTTGACCAACCCAATATTTGAACAGCTAGTAAGCGCCTTAGTTACTTAAAATGTGTTTTTTAATTAAATTCATTTGACATAAATTATTTGTTTTCTTTGTACTTTACTTTTACTAACGAATGAATTTAAGTTAGAAAATTTTTAAGGTCTATGCTAAATAGTATTTTTTCAGTTAGTCCTCAACTTATAATCAGGACTGAATAATACAGAGCATGAAGTGTACCATTGCAGTGCATATTACTATGCTGTACCAAGTTATTTAAAACTATGTATGGAGTATTAACTAATACAGTGCACCTGAGTCGTGCACGTCATTTACTGCATTAAATACTGCTGTACACCAGTTTAGTGTACTTTGCTACTTTACTGTACGTATTAGAGAATACTGGGTAATACTGGGTTGTTCTATAAAAACAGAATATAAAAAAAGCTTTTCATGAATATAAGACATTACTGTATATATAAAATATTTTTACTTCTCATGTTTGAGCACCTCACTGCTTTGAGCATTACTATTACCTGCAAATACTATCCTATCTTAATTCGCATACGACCATAAAATATTATCATCAACGTTAACCAAGAAATATGTTGCTAATGTATTAATTCATGAGTGTGAGAAACTATGCTAAATACTAGGAAAGTCATTGTATTTTAACCTGAGAATAGTAATATTCGAGGTATCAAAATTCTATAAAATGTATACTTTAGTCTTTTTAGGCTTGCTGATTTTTCTATTACTTAAAAATTCATTTTTTCTTCCATTGGATCCATTGCAATTAAGCAAGAACGTGTTACTGGTCCTCGGTATCCGCTAGCCAAGTGACTCTAGAGGTAGGTAGTGTCTTGCGGCACTCACAGCTGGGCTATAATCTCTGCACCCTTAGTGTTGGCAGTTTGTTTAAGTCTAGATTCAGTCTAGACTCTAGATTATGCTCAATCTCTTCAGCGTTACAGCGTTATGGTACTTTTCGTGCGTCGACTGGCTGTAATGTGAAACTTATTCTGTTCTAAGTTGTCAAATGTTTCATCTTAAATTTTCAGAACTGAACAGTTTGCTAACCTTTTCACGGTTTAGTTCTTGTAGACTTTATAATTTGACATTGGACGATGGCACCCATGCCTTTTCTTCAGTACTTCGTGTGTGCATTCGTTTTGATTGTTCTGTGCCATACGCTTTTATACAACAATCAAAACTACTCTCTCCTGGACGACTGTTACGTTGTTTTGGATTGCATATTGCGATGTGTGTGCTTTGAAAAGCTTGCTTTTCGCTTCGCCATAGCTTCAGTAGCCAAGCGGCTCCCTATACCCATAATGGGACGAGCGATTAGTATAAAATTGTCGCATGGGGGCAGGTTTGCGCAGCCTTAAATTCAGAAAATCCACAGCGAGACAAGACCCATTATAGAAGCTTCATTGGAACAAAAATGAAGTACAGAACCCGAATTTCCTTTGTATAAAATTCCCCTCCCCTATCCATACTTCTACAGCTTGCAACTGTAGCAGCGGCTCGTACGATTTACTCTTGAATTGCTTTCTTTGCGGCCAGCCGCTCCTGATCCTGGTGGCTTGGTCAACCTAGGGGCCATTGCTCTTGATTTCGGAGGCGTCGTCGCCGCTGGTCACTTCGAAAAGAGAACAACTATTGCTGCAACTTCCCTTAAAACAGCCGCGTTTTAAAAGAATGGCACTGTCACTGAACCTCGGACTTGCTGCACAATCAGGTACCTATGTTTACCTCTACTTGTCTCTTCCCTACGGAAAAGTCAGCAGGTGTGCTTTGTAGTTTTGGTTGGAATGCCAAGTATTAATTTCCGACTGTCTGCGTCTACATCCCTCTGTACAGAAGGCAACATGTATTTGGTTTGCTTTGAGATGAGAAAGAGTTGTTTAAACTCTTTGTATATTCTGCTTGGTAAAGGCAATGTTTCCCTCGAAAGATGAACATGGACGTCGTCTAGTTTAAGATGAAGAAGCAAATTCGCGAGATTCTCAGTTGTCTAATTCTTCTAACCTCTAGTGTCCACAAAACATACACCTGTATTTCTTAGTGCTTGGCACAAGATAATATTTTGCTGGCAACGGTTAGCTAATAATCATACATGCTTCTCCGTAGTCAAGCCATCTTCCTTGTCAGTTTATGGAGCGCATGGAACATTATTATCCAGTTGCTATAGTGTCCGTTGCACCGCTATCTTCCGAACACAAAAGCCTTGCCGAATATGTCAGTTGTCTGGAGACGTTAGCAGTGTTTTTCTTTTTTTATGCGCATCAAGACAGGTGGCAGCTGCAAATTAATTTGCAGTCGCTGACTTCTTGAAGCAAACGAAGGCAGTGCAGGTGCCTTAAAATGATCACGAAATGCTTATTGGAGATTTTCCAAACAAAGGAAAGAAAGTTTGACGATATCGCAGGGAGGTAAATATTTCCATGTCAGACGGAAATGCATGGTGCTACTTAGCTGCTTAACTCATCACAGTTCATAGTAAATATAAGTTTTTTGAAAAAAAATAGCACTTCAGGTATGCCGGTTTTAAGAATATCTTGGATTAAGTACAGACGTCAGTAATGCGAACAACAATATTATTTTTAAAACATCCTTCTATGAGAACAAATGTTACTAATACGGGCAATGATCACCACTATTATTACTATTTTATTTTTAGTTTCCTATTCCAAATACAGGCCAATGAGTCATGTCAGGAAACTTGGTAAGATCCAATTTTTGAATCGATACGGGAGAAGAGGAGTAAGTATTCATACGCATGAAAATATTTAACATTTTGCCCGTAGTTTATTACCTTAACAAAATGAGAATATATTTACTGTATAAGATTGCATACTGGCAATGTATGTTTATGAACTTAAGAGGGCCACCTCAAGCGTTAGGCTAATTTCTTTGTTGTTTACTTATTGTCAGATTGCAACAAAATTGCCCACAATATGTACAACAAAATTGCCAACAGTATGTAAATAAAAAAAGTTTTTACCCGTACATATTTTCCAGTTTTTTCTTAGTTTTTTTTTTTATACCTTGAATTTCATTGTAAACTCACGTATTTCCATTATTTTCCTAAAAAACGCTTCGTCTTATTCAATATTCATGCTACAAGAAAAACAACGACAGTTCTGGAAAGAAGAATTCAATTGCTATAAAAGTCCCTTCTTAGTCGTTTTTTTTTTCATTTTTTCCTCAGTTATTTTGTGTTCTTTTGTCTAAATACCTAATTTTTACTTATCAATTTTTACCTCAACTTTTCAAATTCATCTCTCCATTACTGCAAAATCAGGTTGAAAAGCGAAAAATTTAAAAAGAACTTATATAGCTATTGAACTTTTCATTCTAAATCTGTCTTTGTCTTTCTCGTAGCATGAATATTGAATGAGATGAAACGTTTTGAATATTGATAAATGAAACTTTACAAGAGAAGAGAAAAACAAAAAATGATTACATGTATCTGTTATTGTTTATATTTGTCCTATCATACTGAAATTATCTCCGATTATCGAATAAGGTGTTCCCATAAACAAAGCAATCGGAAATTATGTATATCTAAAAAATTATGTCGTAATACATGTGTGTGTGTGTGTGTGTGACGGCATACATAAATGTCACGTTACGCATTTTATTTTCCGTTAGCGATAAAACTTGCGCACCACTTGTAAAATCAAAAATAAAAACGCTTTTCTTCTATGAAAATTTCCCATTTCTCATTTTTTGTTGTATATAATATATTCAAAAGCTAGAAATAAGTTTCTTTTCGCGAAATCGCATGAGCTGAAAATTTCATGAAAATACATGAGCCACCCCTGAAAAAATAAAATAAACAGAAGACGAAGAAGAAAACGGAAAAAATTCATATGCAAAAATCTATTTCATTTTCGATTTTACATATAATTACAGAGTTTCAGCCAAATCGGTAGACTTTTTAAATTTACATACAACCGGGATCGAGGACTTTGCGCCCAGGGCCGGATTTTTTTGGCCACAGGTCCGTCCTCACTAAGGATCAAATTTCCCCCCAAAAATGCTAAATTTCGACTATCTTCGCTGGGGTGATCCCCTTAATGATAGTCAGTGTTGAAGAAATATCACAATGTTTTAATTTTACAGGATGATAAAATATTCGTATAGTTAATAGCAACTGTGTAGTAAATCCATTATTAACTTCAACAGCAATCACTCTCTTCCTGTAGTCTTGAAGTAACGATTCGCTAGCTTTAGTGGGTGTTTTGGTCCATTCTTCCTAGCAAATTGTCTTTAGATTTGAGATATTTCTTGGACCTCTTTGCCGGATTTTAATTTTCAGTCACCGCAAGTTCTCAAGAGGATCCAAATCCGGGGAGGGGGAGCCGAGCTTACTCGGCCGTCGTAAGCTGTCAAAGTTGTTTTCAGTCAGCCACTCCTTCTTGTCCTCGGGATCATTGTCTTGCTAAAAATTCAATCAGGACGTAGCACAAAAATCTACAGAGAACGCACTAATTTCCCAATAGGATTTGTTCATATTGTTCAGCTTTTCTAGGAAAGAAAAGAATAATCTTGACATATCTAAATCAAGTCAAGTAGAGCGCCTTTATCGCGAAACTTAGACAGGATGCTGCAATGATAGAAACTATCAGCAATGGCACAGTGCGATTGAAAAGCGCGAGAACCGTTGCCGAATAAAAAAAACTGCTACCTTTTGTGCCCCGTGCACACGCCTTCACTAAATGCAGTTCGTGTTAATTGGATTACATCGCTTTAGGACGTGCACTTGATGTTCGTCTAGGATGTCTATTTGGGACATTTACCCTTTTGAAACCTTGTCCGTTTGATCTCAACTACACCTCATAGTGTTTCTCGCAATACTCGTCTATAGACGCAGCTGCCATAAGTTCCATCCCGACCCCGAGGCATTTATTCAGAGCCACTTTGCTCAATTAAACCTTTGAAGTTGTCCCTGTCCCTTACAAGTTTTGAGAAGATGGAAGCAAATACAGCGAGCTGCAAGTCGCAAGTGTCCGTGAATTCATCTGCACTTTTGTAGTTTGGCAAACGACTCGGCAATTGAGTTTAGGGACTTTTGTAACACCCGTAAAACTGCCTGACGTTGATGTGCATGCATGGAAGGCAGCGAAGACTACCATACAAACTTTGAACAATGTTTAGCTGGGGACGACGACGGCGGCCTCTAAAGAGTAAAGCGCTTTTTCTAAGAGTGGCAGATGCGATATACGGCGGTAAGGTAGCATTATTTCAGCTGGACAAGGTGAAGGATCCTAATGGGCGCGTTGTCTCTACACGGGGTGGGCCTCGGTTTGTTTTGTACTAGCAATGGCATTAACGTTCGTGTTCGTGGGAAGGTAATGTTATGGCAGTTTGACAAGGTAAAGGATCCTAATGGGGGCTTTCTCCCTACATAGGGCAGGCTCGGTGTTTCTTGTGTGCTATAGCAATGAGATTAACGTTCCAAGGAATGTAACATTATTGCAGATGGACAAGGTAAATGATACTAATGAGGCCTTTGTCTCAGTGCGGGATGGATTTGTCTTTTATATGCTTGCGATGACACTAACAACCGAGGTAAGGTAGCATTATTGCAGCTGAGTAAGGCAAGGATCCTTATGAATGATTTGTAATTTACACGAGTTGCGATTGATATCCAAGCATTTGCTACAAAACTTTATAGCTCAAAGGTATTTTTTGAACAATGCGTATCAATTATTCAGAAAATTGAAAACAGGAAAAGCTCAGATGCCGTACAGCTTAATGTATCATAAGAAAGCAAAATGGTTGGAGTCTCCTTTGCCAGAGGTAGGTCAACACGATATTTTCCATTGAAATTTAAGAGACGAGCATTCAATTTTCAGTATTCAACTGTCATTTACTAATCAATAGCTCAATTTTTCTTCAATATATATACCTATATAATTATAGAGTAAAATAAAAGGTTTCAGTCCTAGAAATCAATTCCTTACGGTAAAACATAAACACAAACAACTGGGAGAAGAAACATTCGACAGGCGTATTTATAACATATTGATTGGATTACCTAATTCATGAAAGGTTAATAATTCAAAGGAAGTAAAGATAAATTTATGTTAAAGTCCCAAGTTATGGTCAAATATTAAAATGATTGCGTCTCCCGCGGTGGACTGCTCTTTGCGTAGTAATACGTGTTCACCTTCAGTCAAATAAAAAAAATTGTTTACTGAACATGTTTATTCATTATTGATGTTCAGGAGGAGCGAGAAATGCGACTGCTTTGTGTTGCGGCTGCAGGTGTTTTGCAGGCATGGCTTATTATTCTCTAGCACCCGCCCCTTCTGTGTAACTCTCGTGCCTATTTAGGAGACCAAACGTGAAGAGGAAAAATTAATGTGGCGCAGAGCTGCGTTGATGATCTCCAATGACTACACTAAGAGTTATTGTTGGTTGGTAACTTTTTGCTTTGGCCATACCAGATGTGTCATTACCCTCTCCCCCCTCCGGGTTATTACTACTAGGAGTTTACGAAAGCAATTGCTGCACATGTACTTTCATTTAATTTCGTAAGAACATCGCAATCTAAGAATCAGTAACTATTACACAAAATGAAGCTAAATCAAATGGTCAAAATTAACTTAGGTTTTTCTCGATGAAGTATTGACATTCAGCTACATTGCAGGCTCAAAAGAATTGAAGACTATTTACGGAGTGAAACATGAGGAGTCAGAAGAGTCGAGTTTGAGAGACATGTCGAGTGCAAAAGACGTGTCGTATGTAAGAGACGTGTTGAGAGTGAGAGATTGGAAGAGCGGCATTAGACACCGACGGGAATGGACCGGTGGGGCTGGACCGGCGCGACTGGAGGTGCAATTGGACCGGCGAGACCAGTCCAACGTGAAGACTCAACCAGCGGAACTTGACCGGAGTAGCCGTTCCTGCGGGACTGGTCCGACGGTAGGCTACGAAAGAAAAACAAAATTTTTGTTTTCTGGTCAGCTAGATACGAAAATTTACGATCAAACGTCCGTCTCGTACAACTGACTTTCTTTTTACTTTTTCTTCACTTCCCATATATGATGATGACAGTACCTACTCCGTTTCATATTCCAGCTCCCTTGCGTTAGCCCCGCATGCGCCGGCAGGTAATAAATGCCCTGCCGATATCGGGAAGGTTTCGCTAAGCTTGGTATACAGAGATTCCCATATTCCAATGCATCCGTCCATATTAACCTGCTACTCGAATATCCTATAGAATCATAATACTCCTATGTGGGTAATGCAGCCTGTGCTCTGTGTTGCTCTCAGATAACGTTATTAGCTTAATGACCATTTGCCAGGACTGTCACATTGATTCGGTCAAGCACTATTTTTTTTTTTTTTTGCAGTTGCTCGATCCCAACCTATGAAAAAGCGCTGCTGTTTATTTTGACAATTGACTTGTTTCCACTTCTATAAAGATAGAACAGTTGCATAGTATACTCTTAATATTGCTTGACTGCATATCCATTGAGATGGCTTTCCGATTTGTGAGTAATGCCGCTGCCATAGCTTGTCCTACCGTAGTCTTCAGTGATGTTAATTAAATGGCAAAGCACAACTATATACAAATCACTAGCGCGCCAATGTGTATGTATGTCCGAATGTTGGTACCTACCTAAAATGTTTGTATGTTTGTAAGCTTTTGTATCTCTCTTGAACTAACAACTTTCATTGACCTAAGTGTATAGGGTGGGGCAATTCCCAAAATAAAAATAAATCATTAATACTTATTTTGATATTGAAACAGGGTAAAGACATAGTGTTGAGCATTACAAATGATTGTCTCAATGAAACACTGTCTTGACCGATTTTTGAAAATGCCCTCCTTTTTGCCCGGTTTACTCAATAGAATTCGTTCTTGGAAATTTTCTATAGATGTACCCAGTTAATTTCTATTACGGAATTTTCTCCCACGTCTTCTTCATGGGCAATTTCAGATCTTCGACCGAAGCACGAGGTGATGCATAGGACTCAAATTCGAGTGTGGACCCAACACTTAAAATCCAAGTGATTCAAATGGGGAAAAGATGGGTGTCATATTTCCTAACTCGAGGGCCCGTCCTTCAACTGAAACGTAAAATCATCGTTTTTGAAATGTTTTTCTGACTTCACGAAGTGCAAAGACCGACATTTATTCAATGTAAGAATTTGAATTCACTCGTTTACCCTTTTTGACAAAAATGGAGGTAAATTTCCACGTTTTGCAGACGGCTGCCCAAACCATGACGGATTCCAGTATTGACAATAAGCATTTCTCATAACAATGGGATGTATTCCGATTTTTTCCAAGCACTCCTTAATTTTTGTTAAAATAAACTTGGCAGCCAGTGCTAAGAGCTGTTATTAGAAAAGATCTCTCCTTCTTTCGTACCATCTTTCAGGAAATTCCAGAGAAGCTGAGCTCTCTCGGCTCGTTTCTGTTTCTGGAGGGTGGTGAGTTGCTGACGCTTATTCAGCACGAAGAGAGAAAGCCAGCAACTAGGGTCCTCCAAGTCTTTGGCTATTTTCCTTGTGGATAGATTTCGATTTCTCTTAACACTTTCACGCACGATCTTTATGTGTGCCGGGATGTGTGCTGAGCGGAGCGACCCCTTCTGTGACGGTCTGTGCCCATAAGAAATTCACAGAATCTGCTCGCACTGTTGTAAACAGTGGATTTCGTGACGTTTGGTTTCTTAGTAACATCGGACAAAGATATTCCTGAGCGACGAATCTCAATTATTCCAATTAGTGTGCCCTCATTTTCCTATACTTTATATAAATGCCATGTTTGATGATGAATAAGTATATACAACTCAGATTTTCAATATGATTATTTATTAAATCAATTTCGTTGTGCAATTAAATAAAAATGTGATAAGTTACAGTTATGAAAATAAGACCCTTGGCATGGCCATTACGTACGGACACCCCTGAACGTAGAATGTATTGCGTTATATTTTTCTTCTCGTCGATTTCGTGAAAATTTTAATTTCATGGAGATATATCTCGTTGTTATAAGTCTGGTAGCAGAAATTTGATGCATATTGCAGTTTATTCAGCTGTTGTAGCCCATTACTCTGCATATCAAAAATAAATTTTCATAGAAGAGCTTGTTTTAAAACGAGACCAACTGGTCTGTTGGTGTCGTAGAGGGTAAAGATACTTTGTATACGCCTCATAATGTACTTTCCACTGTTAAAAAAAGTTTAATATACTCTGTTACTACAAGCTGCCTCAGGCTTTTCTACCTCACTACAGGGTCTCTTTCTCCAGTAGGGATGCATTAGGAGAATGAACCTCTGTAGCGATATAACACAAGCTCAGGAAGATGGGGATAAGGGGATTATAAAGAAATTACGTTGCCGCCCTCTGATCAGGAATTTCCCAATTGCATCAGTCACTCAAAATTCATTTTCAGCAATGCTTTCGTTGGCCTATCCACGCTGGCCTGGCCTTGACGTTGCCGATTGTCTTGGGCTCAGCCCTCTCCATTTTTTTAGTTTCCTGACATCCCATTCATTGGACCCGAAATGGCTAGCACTACATTCGCTTTCTATGACCTCACTATTCCGCAAATATTTATAGGAGTCATAAAAGCCCTAAAACTCTTCCAAACGTTGTAGTTTGCCGCCGGCAGGTATCGCTGTGAATGAAACTCTGGAGTTTCTCAAAGCTCAGCACCAATTGAGTGTCTATTATAGCCCTGCGAACCAGTTGCTGTTGGCAGAGTTGGCCTGCAACTTGCGACAGCTTCTCTTAACCTGTTGATTGAGGAATGCTAACTGGGCCATTTTTATTTTCGTGTTCGCGAGCCCGAGAAGATTGACAACCATTGTTTGTACCCCGCAATTGCCAGAACGGAGAATAAAAGAATGTTGCAATGCTAAGCTCTTTTTCTATTCATATTCAGCTGACCGCTTGCCGTGGGTTAGAATGTTAAAATGCAAGGTTAATTATATATTCAAATTTAACTTATGCCATCTAGACTTCGTGGTAAGCAGATGTGCTATGTCATGAGACGCTCCGTCGATAACGCTCTAAGTGAAGTCTTTTCGAGATGGCTGTGTTAATCGTTATAGTGACTGCAGAAACGGGTGTTTAGCGAAGAAACTCCGTTACGTGATATTTATGTGGTGAACTCGGTGTTGCATTTTCTAACAGACCAAGTGCAGAAAGCAACCAGAGGTGCCGTTGAGGATAAACTCATCAGTGTGACGCTGGAAAAATTAGAGGCAGTGTTACGGGGTATATAAATAGAAATAAGGATATTGATACAATAAAAGAATAAATTAATGAAGTTTGTATGAAGAAAGACTGTTCCTACTGTCAATCAATAATTAATTGCGATCGATCCAGTAGATCATTCTCGGAAAATAGCACATGACAGAATTGTGGCAGAAATAATATAGAAAATTTGCACATAACAAGTTAGACATGTCCCGGGCCCAAGGGGCGAGCTATTCCCCAACCTACCTAACTAAAAGACGTAGCGATTGGGACTCATACGGCAGCTGGATCAGTAAAACACATGTAAAGATCTCACCATATGTTGAAAAAGGAACATAACATGGAAATTTGATACAAAGACGAAACCGCATGAAAGCAACAACTAAATAAGCTGTTTTGACACACTTGGATGCAAAATTAAAATCACCACTGATACCGGTTATAATTGAACAGTTCGTAAGTACTCAAGAGATATACATATCAATGTGTCACTTAGACCGCAAATATTTTGAAAGGTTGAGTACTATCGGAAATACGAATTAATCAGTCGAGATATTGAACCAGGTGGCAAAAACGGTGCTCTGAGACAGCGAAGATGTAATACAATGCATGTAAATAAACATTTTATCATATCGATGCTGTGTTTACGAAAACTCCGGGAAAAAGACCACACTGGCTAAGCGTGTTACATTCATTTCTTACGATTTTTTATTTTTTTGCTGACCCTCCAATTCGTATTCTAAACCGCACAACCTATAGGTTACTATGATAGTGGACTCACCATAGATCAATGCGTGTTCCCGCACGCATAAAATAACTCGTTTCACCACATGAAATATAAATGCAGTACAATATTAGTCTAATTTTATCTTTATTGTCTAAATGTTAAACTAAGGCATTTTTCAGATATATCATTTTTTTTAGCGCGATAAGAATACAATGAACAAACTACAAGCTTCAATTTTTTTTATACGTACATACATATACATTTCCTTATAAACCTTATAAACCTTTTTTTTTTCTGGCGGTTTCTCTGCAGTAAATCCACTTCTATCAATTCAGTAATTCACCATTTTAGTTGGCTAATAACATCTTCCGCATACACACTTCGAGACACTTCATTAGCTAATAAGAACACGTGAATCACATCGCACTACGAAGGTCCAGTGATACACTTGCTTGAATGTTTAATTGACACCGAGAAGTAAGACAGTAAAGGAGATAGTTCCTGCCTTGACGTCGTCAGTTTTCATCTCCTCCTCGGAACTAATCTACTGTAGACGAAGTGATGAACCTCAATTGGGGACCTCTCTGGAATTGGCTGCAACTGATAGCTCCGCCTGCACGGGACGTATACAGCTTCTCCAATCGATCCTTGGACTCGCGGGAGATGCATATAATTCCTATTCTTCACGCACTGTATGATCATATGAAGTTCGTGCGACTTTCAAGGGGAGCACCCACTCTGGATCAATAATATTTAGCATAAGGAACACGTTACGACTGCCAATTTCGTTACGTATGTTACGAAGAGTTTACACTGCAGTTCATATTGGATATTATTTATTCGATGAAGATACCAACACTGCTGCAATTATTTGTGTACACGTCATCATACCGTATTCAGCATAACTTAACTCAGACACTTGTAGGCTACTTATAGTGGCATTCACTTCAACTTGGGACTGAGCACATTGAAGCGTCGTCGAATTGGGAATGGCCTCATTGTTGAGAGACGAGACGAGACATAGTTCTCAAATTGACAAATGAAGCAATTAGCATCTAATCACTGCCCAAGGGCACACGGTGTTCACTCCAGGAAGGTATTAACAGGACATCGACTATGATCAGGCGACACATAGTTATATCGCTCCGCGGCAACAGGCTGGATTAACAACATTTAAGCTCCAGTGATAATACACATTCACTGCCAGAACGCAACTCGAGCTGAGTAATGTCAATTCTTGATGTTTCACAGTCAGCAAAACGTGGACTAAAAGATCGAATATCCACAAAATGTAGAGCCAGGAGGAAAATACTTGTACTGGGACGCGTCCCCTCTCCCCCTGACGGAGAGGGAACCCGCAAAACCTGCGTCTGATTGTGGCTCTACCTTCACACTGCCGCCTTTAGTCTATAGAGCCCAAGTTCTGAACCACTGTCGTTTGCGAGAGTGAGTTTGTTTACGCTATAGAGTAGCGAACCCGACTATAAACACACTCGCTCGTTTCTAAGGCACTCAATCTGGTGACACTGAGCAGATGCCTCTACCGCCTTCAACGGCTTCTCGCGTCGAATATTGCACATTTGCGCACGAATGTTGAACACTACATTCTTACTTGATAAACCCTATTTTCTAGAGACATTAATTACTGTCCTATGTGTATACGTAGTCGAGCGAATCTATATTTATATACGTACATATTTTTCCATTTTTTGTGAATCTATGTTTTCATAACACCTTTGTCAAACTTTACCAATCTGTCACTAATAGTTACCTTATTATTATTCATACTTAAAAAGGTTTTTTACTTTGTTTGAAAATTATGAACATTAGTGAAGATCGGCATCCTCCTCAAGCTGTCCCGATAGGCCTATCGTTCTGAAACAAAGCCATTAACAGAGCTGAAAGGGTCGAAGGGTGAGGACTACTCTGGTATCGACTGGCCGCGGTGCCCCACATTCCAAGGTGCTTCCCCGATACAAATATTAGGTATTGTCGTAGTTATTCGTAACTTGAGTATTCGTGAAAAGTAGTTTCCCGAACGCATAAAACATAATATTTTGACACAACTGCTCATTTAGGATTTTACTTAAAAACGTCTTCATTTCGTAGAAATGGAACTTAGAGAGCCTTCGGTGTTTTAGAGTTATGACATACCGAATCTTCACTCCAACCCCGAATGTCCAGTGGCAAGGAAAATTCCAAGACGACTGGTTCGAGAAGAGCTGCGAGGTGTCTGGTCCAAGCTACGGTATTTAATGACACAGCCCAACCCGTAGAAAGGGGTTCCCTCATTCACCAACCAAGGGACGCGCCCTTACGCTGACCTACCTCTCACTAGCAACACTGATTTTCATTCCTTTTCTCCTTACCCGAAGATCAGGTCATAATTAGTATCACTACAAAACTGATTTTCATTTTTCCCTTTACCTTTAAGCCAGGTCACCCTTGTCGAATATGGGCTTAGAAACAAGATACCAGTAACCAAAGTTAGGTAAACAACTTCCGTCAAACTGCTGGCAAATCGGCAGTCATCTCCGCTTTTTCAATTTCTTGGTCATTTTTGTTAGAAGCATTGTTTTGTAAAGTCTAATCTAGCTTTGTTTAGTAGCATGATACAAAGCCTGTGAGCAGGAGCAGGTTTAGTAGGTACTGCAGAAGATCCGACGCTATGCCCAGCTGAGTGATGAAGTTTCAAGTAACGAAAAATAATGGGTGTTATTTTTAGAATGATACGGCATTTAAACTTTTAGAAAACCAAAAATAACACTAGTTTACACGTTTGCACTTATACTGTAAATCAATATGTTGTAGCAACTTTACTACAGCAATAGAACAATATCACTGACAGGCAGCTAGTGGCTGCAGTCACTTCATATCGTTGGTCAAGGGAATACAACGCACATCTACTCAACACAAAAATCTAATCCAAGAGAACACGAAGTCGCACTATAAAAGATCAAAAATGATTTGTGGTTCTTGAGAAAGTATTCGACGGATTAAACCCAGGCAGGAGGCAGAAATACCGTAACCCCGCCCCTACCTCCGAGTCTCGTAGCACCAGACAGGAAGCAGCAATACCTTAACCCGCCCCTACCTCCGAGTCTCGTAGCACCAGGCAGGAGGCAGCAATATCGTAACCCCGACCCCACCTCCGAGTCTCGTAGCACCAGGCAGGAGGCAGCAATACCGTAACCCCGACCCCACCTCCGAGTCTCG
>LQNS02276622.1:1229584-1241759 GCA_001587735.2 Parhyale hawaiensis
GGTTTCACTGATGAAAGTAGAGACTAGGAGACGTAGTTCTCAAATGATCAAATGAGACATTTAACAAATAGCACTGCCAAGGGCACACAGTGTTAACACATGGGCGATTATCAGAGGCATCAGCAGGCACACAGACGAAGGTATCGCATACGCTGTCATGAACGTCAATAATTGTTCGTGCACGGGTGAACACCTTACATCACTCCACGAGTAAAAGGCGACAAGTTTTGATATTGTACACATTTGATGTTAAATTGTGCACGACACTGAATAAATTCTAAGTACCGTGCCTAAAGCTCACTGGGACTTTTGAGCTAGAGGGGAAAAGAATAGGCGAATTTCCCCAAATAGCAGAGGCAAGACGCGCCTCGCCCCCCAGCGGGGAACGAGAGAACACGAAATGCGTGCTCGCTCTAAAACCTCACAGCTATGACTAACTATATCTTACGATCTACCCTCTACATTCTAAAGACTACCCAGCACCATTCCCACACTTTGGCTGTGGACCGAGCCTACGTTTGTTTACATTCTGAGTACCTAGCCCTGGACTCCCTCACCTTCTAAGGCACTTAATCTCGTGACATTGAACAGATGCCTCTACCGCCTTCAACGGCTTTTCGCGTCGAACATTACCCATTCGCGCACGAATGTTGTACACTACATTCCTACTTGATAAACCTATTTTCTAGAGACATTAATTGCTTTCTATGTGTGCATGTAGTCGTACAAATCTATATTTATGCAAGTACATATTTTCTCTTTTTTTTTGTGAATCCATGTTTTCGTAACAGCAGCATGTAATGTGTTTGTAAAGATAGCTGACAATGTTTAGCGAGACGAAGTTAAAAATTACGTAAAAATCCACTGTAGGGGGCCGCAAACCAAGAAAATATGTTCGATAGCTCTCTATGAACTAGCGCAACTAGTTCGCAAAGATGGACTACGTATCAAAGTTCCTGTCGGACACGTCGGAAGTAGAGAAGTACGTGCGAGTCTGCGATACAGCAAGAGATGTTGCAGCTCTTAACGCAGTATCGTAAAAAGGTCACGGGAGTCAAAGGACCATGAGGAAGAATCATTTACACAATGGCAGCAGACCAATACACGGAATAAAAACATAGAAAAACAACTCCAGGAGATGAGAGCGCAATTGCAGCGAATAGACGCTCAGCTCAAGCAAATAAACAATGCAACACGTGACCTGGGGTAAAACTGCAACATCAAGCCGCTCGACACCATCCCACTCACGATATCCCTCCCCTCTCACCTACTACGTCGCGACAACAGCAGCCGTTGCAGACGATCACCGCTTGCGGTTGCACCGAGTGGACAAACTACCGATATTATAACCGATGGTAGGAAAATTATTACTTCCGCCATCTCCACAAGGTTCTCGTGGAATCCCCGGGCAGTACCTCCACAATTAGCACAAGCTAATACTTCTCACTTAAACCTCACGAACTCTATAATCCAACAAAATCCGTCTAACGCTTATCGTCCAAGCTAACGCCAGGCGTGAATCCGACGGCTCGATATTTATCCTGAAGCATATCAAACGAATTAACGCTCATCATCGACCCTAACGCTCCTCAGTTAGCCTGGCACATCTCGTCTAAGCTAATGCACCTCATTTATCTTAACACGCCTCGTACAAACGTAATGCTTCTTATCTAACTTAACGCTTGTCATCCAATCTAACGCACTGCTAAGTGCTAACCTAATGTTTCTCATCTAATCAACCGCACATCCTCTACTCTAACTCTCATCATCTAAACTTGACCACCTGTGCTGCTCTTCATCGAACCTAACACACCTCATCCAACCTAACGCTCCTGACCAAGCGTAACATTCGTCATCTAACCCTGTTTTGTCAAACTTAACACTACTCATCTAATTCAGCACTCATTTACCACAGCTGTAACGAACTTATCGCTAATCACCTAATCTTACGTTTTTCATCCAACCATACGATATTTATGCAACTCAACGCGTCTCAACTAACCTAACGCACCTACAGTAACGTAACTTCTGTTCACATTCTTCTTCAATCGTAGTAGCTCAGCTTCCCTGACAGCGTTCTTCCAATCAGCATTTGCCTTCAATGGCTCATGAATTTTCTATTCTCTTTTTCTTACACATTTAATTCGAGATTTATTGAAATTCCACGGTCATCACTTCTTGCGTTTTATTGTTTATGCATGCGTAAAAATAGGCATTAAGCACCAACACACACTAGACCAATTTATTGAGAAACTGTTTTTGTTGTTGAACGATGCGAGTTTAACGAACCGAGTTTTCTCTAACTAGCTATGTATCCGCTCACTTTTCATTTATATAGCTGTCACTTATCTCAACTCCCTTGTAACTTAGGAATGGACATAGCCAGGCATTTCATTAAGTATTTTCAATAAAAATTTACGAGTTTTGTTTACTACATATATACGTTCGTAGACAGCATACCGGCTTTTTAAAGACAGCTCCGACCGAGGGAAATTTCGATGTCCTCTCACTATGCCGTCTGAAAAGCTAAAAGAGAGCTTCTATATTGAAGCTGGGCGTAAGGAAAATCACCAGAATAAAAGCATTGCTGTGCGTAATTGTAATATGATAACACCAGTTGTAGTGTCCATAGACTCAATCTTCTTCCTGAAAATGGGAGTTTTCTGCCGTCCTGACGAAATCGGGCTGCTGCTAACGCTTACAAAACAATTCAAAGTAACAGGGCTAATTATCCTTTTCTAAAGTTCCCTCGAAAGTCAAACTTCGGAGTCGTAATTTCACTGGCCAATCGAACACGCCCTTACTTATTTTTACCAGTATACCAGTTCTTAAAATTCAGATAAAGCAATCCCTATTACTCTAACTTCTGCTGGTGTGTATCATGGGGTTCCAAAGATATTCAAGACTGCAGCCTCTTGGTTTCCAGGTTAATACAGAATGCCTTCTCATCAAACTGTCATGCAAAAAACACATTTTTTGTACCTGAGTATATAATGTCTACTGCTAATGTCCCGCCAGCTTGCTTCGGCACCCAAACAGGTATTTCTTTATCCTTTGCCGCATTAACACACAATGACCATTTCTCTGTGTAGTACGAATAGTGCTATTCTTACGAGAAAAGGAGTGTTTGGTATTACTTTCCTTTGAGTACATATTTCTTTCTTTTTTTTCTTTTTCTTTCTCCTACTTAATTTTCGATGTAGAATCCGAATATGAACTCCCTTTTTTGGCGGTCGGACCGAGTTTTAGAATTACGCCCCCCCCCTCAAGTGGGGAGGGAGGTATATTTCCGTCATTTATAGTCTGATCGTTATGAAACTCGCACAGTATATGTAAAATTGAGTTTAGTTAACATAATATTCATGACAATTTTTAGATTTTCACAATATTTTTCGAGTTATGCTATGGTTTAGGTTAGGTTAAATTAAAGAAAAACCTATTTTTAAGGTGTTCCATTACACTCTGGCATCGCCGGGTATTTTCAGGGCCCGGATTTACTAACATTTAATAGTATTGTAAAACTTGCAACGTTGAACCTCAGAACGACGATACAAGGCTGCATTTTATCTACTTTGTGACTGGAAGATACAGGTAACTACAATAGCCAATCAACGGTCGCCGTAACGTCTTCCTTTCGGGGAACAACCAATGGTGTGGGTTTGCATCGTTCATCCAGCGAACAACCAATCCGCAGGTGGATTACATCAGCGTTTTATTTTTAGTTTACATGCTGAAACTTGAGTGCCGCAACTACTTACAAGTTTTCCCAAGGTCCAACAAAGATAGAACACATTTTGCAAGATTCTCTAGCTTGTCTCTCTTTTTTGTTTGCCGAAGACAAAGTTTTTTCTACAACCACGTAGTAATTCGTGGTACTAGATAACGGAGTTATAACACGCAAGTAGCTAGCTGAATATGACAGGAGTTACAATACAGTAAGTCAAGATACAAGCAAACTAGCGACTTACAACATTGTAAGTACCGGTAGCTTGATAAATCTGGGCTCAGCTGGTTGAAAAAGACTGGTGTAATTGAGTGGTAGGAACAGTAGACAGCACATGGGAGACAACATCATCAAAGTCTCTTGAGATTTCCTACCCACTACCATGCAAATATTACTTTTCAAAATCCTTTGCAGTACTCAAAGATGACAATGCAGCCCTACACCCACTACTTATTCCCCACCTCCAGCATAGAATTATCGGTCTGAAGGGCTACGAGACAACATGAGTCAAGACGCTGATAGTGTAGAAAAATCTAGAGGCATATCAGAGCCCCTCTCATTCATTTATTTTTGTTGCCCAAGCTCTTCTAAATGTTTTCACTCTGAAGGGAGAATATAGGCTAGGCCATAGGTTTAATTCAGAGAGATTGACCGATTCCTCGTGCGGAGACTTGCGCTTCTAGAGGACTCTTGTTATTAATTACTTAGGCGTCAGTTTCACGACTTTAGCATGTCATGCTTTCTGTGCCGTTCACTTCTTCGCGTTGCAATTACGCTTAAAAAAATTGAATATTCCATGGGTATCTCAATCAGTTAATTGTTCAGACGGAGTAAAACACGAAGGAAATTCGTTCATTTACTCAATGGAATTGAAAAGGTCGCCGCCCCAGCCACAATAGTACCCCAAATAATATGCTATGGCATGGCCGAAAATCTCTAAACCTACTAGAACATCTTATTTAAAGACATAGAAAATATTTTCTATAATTCACGGTTTATCCCTCCCACATACGAGTTCTTCCTTATTTTTTGTCATTTATATGCATTATTTTATATTCCACTGTTGATCGCAGCGAACTGAGAGAGGAGAGACACCACCTGTATATGGGGTGGGAGACGCTGTTAAAACAGTCAATGTGAATATCACACTTTGAGTTCTTTGGAATTCCTTCGAAATGTAATACAAGGTTTCTCCAAATTTTCATTCCCACCCCACCTAAAAAAAATATTTTCCTTCCCAGTGACTCCGCAGTGATCGTTGCGCAAACTTTAACTAACGCGACTCGGAGGTCATTAAGTTTCTCTTCAAAAACCAGCGTAAACTTCCTATTTTGGGAGCGCTTCCTTGCTGCGAAAGTTGAGAAAGCGCGTCTAGAGTTGCGGCTGCTTGCTCCTCTTCGCCTCGGTAACATGAACTTCACATTATGGAACCTTCTTTGCCTGCGATAAAAATTTAGCTGCCTTCGTCAATTTTCTTTATCACAAGTACTTGATTCTTTCCTTTTGTATGGAGATTGCCTCAATATTTTCTTCATAGGAATCTCTCCCATGAAATCGCAAGAGTTCGAATGATGAGTTTCCATGAAATTGCTCTAGCTGTTAAAAAGAGCATCGAAAAATATTAGGAAAAAGCCTTTTAGGAATCGAATTTACGCCGTAGTCCGTAGCCTAACACACATTCTGTTTTAAATAGAAATTCATCTATTGGTTTCTACAATTCTCTTGAAAGTATTCGAATTATTTTTTTCAAGCAAGAGTAATTGGCGACTGAATTTTGCAACCGATTTTGGGAATGAATTATTTATGGAAACATGTTGGATATGAAAATAGAAATTTCAGTACGGAGAGGCTCTTCTGCACAAAAAAAAAATAATGATCAACAAGTTATCGCTATGGCATCGTTTACATTCTACCAACATTCATCAGCTATATTATTGTTTTTCTAAAGTTGATAATTGGTAAAATAAAAAAAAAGAAACTGAATTGCATCGTACCTATCTATAGTCGGTCGCGCAGAAAATAATTTCGTCAACGGCACCCCGTTTTTTTTCTCTCCTCTTCGTGTTTCTATTTTCTAGAGCAGTTTGCCTTTTTCTCTTCATTGCAATTCAATTTAATTTGCTCGTTTTGAACTTAGTGAAAGTAAATATTCGTCTTGGGAGGAAAGTGCAAAGTGCAGGTAAATCCCCAGTAATACTGCCGGTCTTAATTTGTCGCTACCATTTGAACTCGACTCCTCGAATTTGCTCATATCAAAAATTTAAATTCTTTGCTTTATGCTTCGTAGATATCAACTATAATGTTCATATATGTAATTAAGATCCCGTGAATTTTAAGACATCGAATCATAGTATATTACATCGTTTAGCAGTAGCAGTAGGGGGGACTCATTCGTTCTATCTCCAATGAAACTATAAGAGAGGTCTCCATTTCCTTAGATTTCAAAATTTACATAGGCGGAGATCCCATTGTCGTACAGTAGATGAATTTCCTCCTAGCTAATCCTTTAGTTGGAGACCGAGAGACACCAACGGACTGCGTTTCATTATATAAAAAATCAGCAACGATGGTTAACGGTAGAATGATTACTACACCATGTTTATGTCCTGTTAATGTTTCAACAAGCGATGTTGATTCTGCACGCCATTAAATGACGTTTCATAAGATGCGCGCCTACTGTTAAAGTATTAAAGCGCTTTTTACCCGCAGAAAAACTGAAACAAGCCTTGAACACACGGATGAAAATGTAAATAGTTGACGAGTTCTAATATGAAGGTATGAAAGTAGCATATTAAGATCAGTGCTCTCTTGTTTCGTGTCTTCCTCGGGCAATAGTAGGGAACTGAATTGCTCTCTCAGAGAAATAGTGAAATCTCTATGGAACTAAGCTTCGTAGGTTTACAATGTACTTCTATGGCTTAGGCCATATTATTGTCTACTCTGTCTACCAGAACTTGTCCTTATGTTAGTAGCATATAACTGTTTTAGCGAAAACGTTTGTTAGCAGTATAACTCAAAAAGTTATGAACGGATCTTCAACAAAATTGCACAAGCTGTTATTACTTACAAAAGGCACAAATGATAATATTTTGGAGTTTAAACAAAAAATGTGGGTTCAGAGCCAATTTGAACTTTTTGCTGCCGTTGCCTCGTTTGGCGGAGGTATGCGCTCTCAGAATGCGCTAGTTAACAATGTTTCCAAAGTGGAACTGGCCACCCTCGCATTCTTTGACGTAAAATGATAATAATGTGCATTAATGACGGATACAATGCATCCTATTAATATACCACCTTATCAGGTGGTATCACACGAGAGCGAAATGATACTGTTGTCTTTAATTCCCCATCTAAAATGTTGTATTGCAACCTCGAAAGCACCAATGAAGTTTTGGATAGGTTTTGAAAACTGCAGTGATCTAAATTTTTATGTAATTTGAGGGGACAAAGCAACGCACTGGATGCTGAACTGAGACAGCGCCTTCATTTGACTGTCGTGTGAACCCCACTTTAACAGAAACAAGACTACAAGCCTAAACGCTGAAAGGGTGTGGCAGTAAATTCTTTGTAAATTTTTACAGTTGGGTAAGCTAATCCAATCAGCCTCTCATACCTCAAGTAAGCATCATGAGGGATTGATTTTGCAGTTGGCACTATAGAAGATTAATAATAACTACGTGTAAAATATTGCAGTAGAATTGAATTTAACACAAGCTTGCGACTTAATAATAATTATTACGTCCTTCTCAGGGAGCATAGCATAGTACATAAGCTATAGGGTTAGGATAAATACAATAGTTTTCACTGGCCGTGTTACACTGTTTTTCGCTAATAATTCTTAATCGAATAATCGGATCACTATGGTATTTCAATACAAAGCCTTTACACTCCTACCTAATATATGGCCCACATAGCATAGGGGTCATTCTACCGCGACGATCGTTACATTCGGAGTATACTTATTGCCAAACTTCAGCCTTACGCCTTAAAGATTGTGTGATTAGCCTGGTATGGCTTTTACCATTATAGTACCAGTATCTAATAATGCTAATGGAACTATCCCCAACTTAGTACTATGGAAAATTATCAGTTGAATCTGGTGCATCTTACTGACTGTATTCAGGGTTTTACAAGTTGTTCATATTTGACGGGGCGTTACAAAAATTCGGTTTTATATCTTTGTGCTTTCTTTTTATATTCTCAAAGTAGAGGTCTTCAGCTTTAACTTGGTATAGATAAACGCTACTTTTGGTGAATTTTCAAACCTTAGCCTCAGGTTGACATGCATCAGCGTGGAATTACCCATATTGCTATTGTGTTAACAGAGGAGTTTATTCTTGTATATAAGGCCTATATTATGCTGAAGCCCGAAAGTCGCGTCTACCCGTTCGGACGACGACTCAGGGTTGCCAGGTTGTCGAGGCCTAATATCTGTAGACCGGAGCCGAAATATCTGTAGTTTGCCATGAATACCGGGCTTTGCAAAAGTCCTGAACTGTTTTAATAATTTGTCATCCGAAGTTCGTAAAAGCTTCGTTTATAATGAAATAAAACAAGATTTGTAACGTATTAGTTTATTACGATCTAAACAACATTGCAATTCAATAGGACCTCCATTGGCAGCAATGACACGCCCTAATCGTGGTCGGAAGTCCTTACACACATTACGGACGTAGTCCTTCTTCATCTGGGCCCAAGTGCGGTTCACAGTGCGGTTTCAGCTCCTCAATGTTGTTGTGGCGATCTTTGCATGCTTTACTCTCAATATGCAGTCACACGCTGTAGTCCAGAGGATTGAGATCAGGCGACTGTGGGGGCCAGAAGTCTATGGGCCAGAAAGTCATGTTTTGGCTCATCCAGTTTTGGACGGCTTTCAACGTGTGCGCTTGTGCAACATGTTGCTGAAACACGTAATCTCCATCTTTGACGTTTGTTCTGATCCAAGGAAGAAGTTTTGTGGCCATGATATCTCTGTATTCAGTCCCCGTCAACCTGTAACTGCCCTTGAACCACACTGGAGGCATCTTCTCTCCATTGAAGGCCACAACGCCAAGCATCATCAGAGAGGCAGGATGCTTTGTTGTGGAGACATAACGAACATCAGAAATATCTTGGCCAAAGCTCACAACTCGATCGTTTTGTTTGTTGAAGATAGGATCCACGGTGAAGGTCTTCTCATCCGAGAAAATTATGACTCAATTTCCATGACTTTTCAAGTCCTTAAGAAGGCGGGAACATCGCTCTTGGCTCCTTTTAACCATGTCAGCAGTTAGCAGCGGTCTTTTCTGACGCTTTAAGCTCTTTCCACCTTCACTCTTTACAGCTCTTGACACGGTTGACACAGATATCTTCTTCTTCGCAAATTCAGGTATTTTGAGTTTCGGATCATTTTCAAAGGCTCTTTGAACATTCTTCAGTTGAATAACTTGTGGTCTGCCTGAACGTGGTCGATTTTTGAGGCTTTTATTATTCTTAAGGCGGTTTTCGACCCGTTTCACCGTTGATAAACTGATATTTTGCAGCCTAACAATGTCCGCCTTCTGGTGACACGCGCGAAGGACAGCTTCTATCTTTATCCTTTTTGTTTCCATTACCAACAAAATGTATAAAAATCAGCACTCTTACCAGTTACTATATTATTTGAAATAGTTTAGGAATGCGTCATTGTCAAGAAATTTCATCAAGTCTTTGAAATGAGTTTCACACTTTGAAAATACAAAACAGGTTAGAATTTCTGCAAAGCCCGGTAGGTACGGGTATAAAAGGCTTTGTGTTGAAATACCATAGTGATCCGACAATTCGTTTAATAATTATTAGCAAAAAACGGTGTAACACGGGCAGTGAAAACTGTAGTAGGTTGAACTATCCCATGTTACAGGGAGTCGCGCCCCGATCGTGTTGTTTCCTAGCCAGGCTTCAGGACGTCTATCTTTCGTGTGCACTTTTCTTACATCTATTTTCATACTCCTATATTAATGGTGTTTTATTTTTTTTTCTGCGTACCGAATTGCTGTTCCACTCGCGTTGATCCTGTACGGGTACAGTTGCGTGCAGTGGTTCCATGGTGCTGTCGACTTGCTAATGACGCTTCTGTCCCCCTACCTTCGACTCACATGTCTTGATAATGTAAAAATAAAAGGAAATAAACCTATAACATTATTAAACATAGTAAACAAAGGTACAGATATTTATGAACTACGGTAGTGTTTTACAATAGGAAAAATTCTCTATAAACAAGGTTTAATATTTTTGATAGAATTATTTTATATATCGATTAGATATAATTTATAAGGGTGAAGGAATAAGTACTAAACTGTTCCTAGGAGTATGATGTTGCTATTAATAGCAATGCTATCATAATGTTCCCGGTTTAGCAAGTCTCATAGAGAGCGTGGCATGCAGATAGGAAGTGCTCTTATTGCTGTGTAATTTAACTTAGGGTTCAATGTTTATTCTCTGCGGATTTTTTTTCTGCGTTTCGATGCATGAGGTTAGAAAAATGAACGCACTGTTCATTTTTTGGAGTCTCGGATACCTCTTCGACGCTATGCAACACACCTTCAAGGGAATTAGGAAAATTTCTGATTCATGGGAACTCTGTCAGGGTCTCCCTAATGGCAAGTTTTAGGTTCAAGTATCCCGTGCGATGATGAGTTGCGTCCTCGGGGGGACGTCATAGGTTATGGTGGCTTTGGGATGCGTTCCCTTTTGTGCTCGCTTTTCTTCTCCCGTTTTTTTTATATTCCTTCTATTATTAACTATTTTTGTTTTTATTTGTTTTGTTCTCGTCTTCTGTTCCAAATTGCTGTTCCATTGCGCGTTCAAATCCCCCTTTGTGTTTTTGGAGCGCAATGAGTTGCTTTAAAGGAAGACTTAAATCGGGTATATAATAGTATTGCTGTCACATCTCTTATGTACTCTACGATTCAGAGCGTATAGCAGGCGCTGCAATTTCATAACATTCGTATCGATTGCTTTGCCGCACCACACCGCATCTTCGTTAGCTGTGGTGTCTTTTGATGATCTACTAGGCCCAAGTGACGTTATAGACGTCATCGATGCTCTACAGGCTTCGTAGATGCATATCATCTAGCAGAGATTTGTCTGACCATTGGACGTAACGCTGTGCAGCACGGATATCATTAAAAATGGATGCCGTGGCACCCAATTTCATGAAGACTCTATTATAAGCTGATAGGTTTCATTACTACTATAACCGTGGCGTTTTAATATACCTACCGCGATATAATGCTGTACATATAGCGAAAAAATAACTTTCGTAAGAGCTAAGTGGTGGCAACGATCGTGAGAGAAATTGTTTGACTACTTGCTCACGGTATACTGTTTTCGATGCGGCATGAAGATAGTTGGCATTTCGGTTACATAACTTTTTTTCACATCCCCTGGTGCGTTTTGTCACTTCTGGTGAGGTGCACAAAATCCATGGATCACTCTTGATCTTGTGGTACAACAGAAACACTACAGCGGCAGCTTGAAGTAAACATCATGTAGGGGAGGTTTTATTGGGCGCGTGACTAAATTCTGTTTTGAAACGCTTGCCGTGCGGTACCACCCTTCGCGTACTGTTGGGTCTTATGTGATTGCATAAGGATTCCAAGAGTACCTCGAAATTAGTTTTCGGAATGGTTTTAACGGTGTCGTTTTGTACTGTAATTCATAAAAAATATATATATTTAAAATTCTCCGTTTTTTCTCTCAAGATAGGTCAGAACGATATATCTCTCTCTCTTCAAGTTTTCTTATTTTTACAACATGCGCTTGGCTAAATTTCTATCAGGTTCAGGTCGCCTTATTCCCTCTGAAAGTACTTGCAGTTTTGTCCCTTCCAATTTTTTATACCTTTTCTGCATGAGCCATAATCGATACAAAATTAATCGTGTCCAAGACTGAGAGTTACCCGATATCTATCAGTGCTTTATTTCTTTATTTCCTTAAGAAATGCCGAGGCAAATACTGTCCATCGCTTTTATAACTCAAGAAAATTCTTCCCGTTCTAGTTCATGAAAAATTCCTTTCCCGTTATAAGTCTGATCGGTGAGTAAGAATATGTTTTCAGAGTTGCGTGCAATTTGCTATGACCCGTCAGGGTTAGAACTTTTCTAACGGTTTCCACAATTTTGTACGATCCAGCACTATAGTTTCTCCTCGACAAGATCCAAGATCTCTAACCGCTAAGACAATGTGTTTCATGCAGGGTTGTAAAACCACAAACGTTTAGAACAAAGACATTATTTCAGCATCGTACTGAGCGTCATGTCTCCGTAAACTAACGCTGCTTCACTGCTGAAACTTCCTGTGGTTTTGGCTCCTCCGGTGCCACGGCCGCTCGCTGTCCTGAGCATGACTTGCTGGTAACAAATGATTCGAGTAAACAACAGGACGTGACGAGCGTCAAGATGAAGTGCACTTTGGGGACATTTCTTCCCTCGTAAA
>LQNS02276622.1:1264505-1289214 GCA_001587735.2 Parhyale hawaiensis
TATAGCCCTGCGAACCAGTTGCTGTTGGCAGAGTTGGCCTGCAACTTGCGACAGCTTCTCTTAACCTGTTGATTGAGGAATGCTAACTGGGCCATTTTTATTTTCGTGTTCGCGAGCCCGAGAAGATTGACAACCATTGTTTGTATCCCACAATTGCGAGAACGGAGAATAAAAGACTGTTGCAATGTTAAGTTCTTTATCTATTCATATTCAGCTGACCGCTTGCCGGGGGTTAGAATGTTATAATGCAAGGTTAATTATATATTCAAATTTACTTGTGCCATCTAGATTTTGTGGTAAGCAGACGTGCTATGTCATGAGAAGCTCCGTCGAAAACGCTCTAAGTGGAGTCTATTGTGATATTTATATGGTGAACTCGGTGTTGCATTTTCTAACAGACCAAGTGCAGAAAGCAACCAGAGATGCCGTTGAGGATAAACTCATCAGTGTGACGCTGGACAAATTAGAGGCAGCATGTAATGTGTTTGTAAAGATTGTGACATTGTTTGGCGAGACGAAGTTAAAAACTACGTAAAAATCCACTCTAGGGAGCCGCAAACCAAGAAAATGTGTTCGACAGCTCCCTATGAAATAGCGCAGCTAGTTCGCAAAGATGGACTACATATCAAAGTTCCTGTCGGACACGTCGGAAGTAGAGAAGTACGTGCGAGTCTACGATACAGCAAGAGATGTTGCAGCTCTTAACGCAGTATTGTAAAAAGGTCACGGGAGTCAAATGACCACGAGGAAGAATCATTTACACAATGGCAGCAGACCAATACACAGAATAAAAACATAGAAAAACAATTCTAGGATATGAGAGCGCAATTGCAGCGAATAGACGCTCAGCTCAAGCAAATAAACAATGCAACACGCGACCTGAGGCAAAACTGCAACATCAAGCCGCTCGACACCATCCCACTCACGATATCGGTCCCCTTACACCTACAACATCGCGCCAACAGCAGCCGTTGCAGACGATCACCGCTTGCGGTTGCACCGAGTGGACAAACTACCGATATTATAATCGATGGTAGGAAAATTATTACTTCCGCCATCTCTCCAAGGTTCTCGTGGAATCCCCGGGCAGTACCTCCACAACTAGCACAAAACTCTGTGTTTAACCTCCCCCCCCCCCCGTCGCCCCTANCCTCCACAACTAGCACAAAACTCTGTGTTTAACCCCCCCCCCCCCCCGTCGCCCCTATACAACAGTCGCGTGTTTGTACAAAGCACCGCAACATAGTTCGCCTCAAGACAGTGACCATCATGCACATGGGCAAGCACTGCAGCAGAACAGTGAATGTGACATGCGAGGACCAGAAAAAATACCGGCGCTGATATGAGAGGGGGCCTACATGTCAAACACATGACGCAACCGCAGTCATAAACACCCCACCTGAGACCAAGGCAGAGGTCACCGAAGCCGAAAGGTCAAATTACACTGATACACGTATGGAGATGACGCCGATAAAATAGACAAACAGCGGGCGATTTGAACTACTTGAAGACTGTTTACTTCTCAAGCTCCCGGGAAAATGTGATAAAACATAGGTAAAGATGCCCAGAGTATGGTGCGACGTTAGTTTGAATATCGCGGCAATGCACAACACCGTAAACACCTTTATGAGAAAAGCCTGTTTGTTTCTCTACACAGGAAGACTCACACGGTCGTTATATTGTAATATGGGATGAATTTATTTCTCCCCTGCAAACAAGGAAGACTTCGAAATGCAGTGACTTTATATCTCGAATTTCTGTAGGCCAATTATCGGCCTTCCGGATATCAAGTACTTACTCCAACTGCATGAAGCTGCTTACCGACAGATGGCCTGCTGGAACCAAAATTTCAAGAAACTACAAGAAGGCACAGACAACACCTAGGACTCTTAAGTAATAAGTAGTAATAGTAGCTTACGTGTTTGAACATTTAACTGGCGACGATATAAAAGTGCTAGTCGTCTTGTGGAAGATCTACTTGCTGAAGTAGACATTCTTTTTCTCGAGGAAAGTTCGTTATTCGATCATGATTTTCATTTGTCTTAAAACCATAAGGATCTTAGTCGATAATCGGCATGGATAGCCTACATGAGCTCCATGTTGGCAGGCCTAGGGGCGGTCTTTCCTTTGTATGGTCAGATAGAAGAATTGTCAAATGCGTGAAGGTTTGTTAAGATGATAAGAGAAGTATAGGACTCACAAATGAGATGCGGGATTTTCAGTTATGTTTCTGGATGCATGTATATCTTCCTAATTCATCTTATGGTGTCGATCAACAACTGCAGTATAAAGGAAGACTGGAAGGTATTTTGGCTGCCTCAACGGCCTCGCAACTGTGCATTATAGGAGATTTTAATGCGAGCCCCGACACAACTATGTATGTATAGCAGACTACACGACATTTTCCTGGAGTATGATGTCGCTTTGTTGCAGATGGTTTCTTGTTTCCTTCAAACACGTTTACCTATATTAAAGGCAGGAACATGCTGAGCAGGCTTAACCGCATAGCTATTTCCTTGCATATATTGCATAGTGTTACTGTAAACTAGGACAGTATTCGCCACTGTCTGACCACCTGCTTCTCTACTGCAATTTTAGTAGAAGTAAACTTTCAGTGCAGGTATAGCAAAAACATGAGAATAGTGACTATGTTAAGTGGCGGTTTAGTGATATGAATCTTGTTCACACATATCAGGATTGCTTGATTGATTGTTAGGAGGACAGTGTCAATGAAATTGATACCGCTACTGAAGTGGGGCTATGCCAACTCTTTTCAAACACACAAGTTATCATTCTCTAATCTGGGCGTCGTATATTTGGTACACTACGCAATAAAAGCTAAAACAAATGTTCTAGGATAGAATGACTGTGTCCGCGAACTTTACACTGCTAGCAGACTGGCGTGTTACTTGTGGAGAACCGCACGCACGCCACGCACTGGTCATATAATATGTCAAGAAGAGCATAGGCTGCATAATCTGCATCGTATTGCGCTCAAGCTAGTCCGTAGACGTGAAAATGTGATTAGAGCGGAAAAGCTGTCTAGCAAGCTTAAGCAATATTGATCCATTGATTTTTGGGAAGAAATAATAAGTCTTAGACCTAAAGTTCATACGGTTGCGCAGTCACTGAAACGAGTCAGTCACTGGGGATTATAATACTGCGGAATTTTGGAAAGCCCATTTCGCTTGTACTATGAACTCTTTTGCAGATGATAATCATAAACGTTACGTACGTTGATGGCATCATTGAAAATCTGGCTCCCTGTAGCGAGCAATGCACTGTACCTGAAGATGAAGTTTGTCAAGCGCTGAAAAGACTGAAGAATAACAAAGCCCCTGGCGCTGACTATATCCCAGCTGAGGCCTTAATGTAAAACCCTTTAGACTGGTAAGGCTCCTTGCAATTCTGCTCAGCGGGTGCTTTACTATAGGATTCCTCCCAGGTGACTTGATGAAGGCCATCATAACCCAATTGTGAACAACAAGCAACATGTGTTACAGACAAGTGCAATTATCGCCTTATAGCAGTAGCTTTATTTCTCTTGAAAGTGGAAGAACTATAGTCGGACCATTTTATGAAGGCGGGTCGGTTGTGGTCAAATTCCTCTATGGCGGTGCCAATTCTATGGTTGTATCTGAGATTTTGTTCGGCCCATATCTTAGGCCCGCCCACTAACTGCATATAGGGAAATCTCAGAAATAGCCATAGAATTCGCCCCGCGGTAGAGAATATGACCGCGACCGAACCGCCTTCATAAATTGGTCAGACTATAGTGCTTGAGAGACGAATGTCACCGTACATGATGAGTGCAGACAATCAATTTGGCTTTAAATCAATACGTGTAGCGGAAATGGCTATATCCACACTCAAAAAGGTCATAAATCATTTTATTGACAGTGGATCTCCAATGTACTTGTGCTTTCTCGATGTTTAGGCTGCGTTTAACCGAGTTCACCATTACTCTCTAGATAAGTGAATGCTTGAGAAACAAATACCTCCTTGATTGTTATGACGCAAAAGTATTTGTTTCAAAACTTAGAAATGCTTTGTAAAATGGGGAGCGGCAACGTCATTAGCTTTTGTATGAGTGACGGTATACGACAAGAGCGCTTGCTCTCCCCAAATCTCTTTGTCATCTTGATTAATAGTATCCACATCCATCTAAACGCAGCCGGAGTAAGGTGTCATTTTAATGGTCACGCAGTTAATGCTGTCAGTTATACCGATGACATATTCCTTGCATCTCCCCATTCCAGTGGGATGCACAAATGAACCTCAATTGACAAGAGCGAAGGCAGCAAACTGTGTACTGAATATAATACTTTTAAAACAGGTTTGTATGCACATTAAGCCTAGGAGAAGTAACCTACCTTTCCATAAAATCACTCCACTCAATTGAGTCGATATCACTTATGTGGACAGCTTTTCTTATACCTGGGTCATAAACTCACCAAAGACTTTCTTCATAACCAGAATATAGAGAAAGAAACGTGAAAGCACCACGCAGTGAGCAGCATGTTAAGCATAGAGTTTGGTCACTGCTCGTAAGAAGTCAAATGCCAGCTGTTTTGGAGCTACTGCTAGCCCCTGTATTGTAACTCGTTTCAATCTAACTAGAAGTAGAAGTTTCCTGGAGGCCTACGTGTAACCTATAATATTTCTTGGCACCTGATGAATGGGTTGAGGTCAACCAGTGCAAGTATGATATTCACTGAAAAGTATACTGATTGCCTGAGAGTCAGGGCAAAAAAATGTCCTCTCAGTCTCCAGCTCAGGATAGAAAAATCTGTCAACACGTTACTCAAGGTGACCCGCAATGGTCCTGTCTTCAAACTATCTAACATGTTATTGTATAGCCTGAGGCAGCGCATACTATTACCAAACTGGGGCGAAACAATGGGTCGTAATGCAGCCTTGTTTGTAATGGCAGTATTACTTGATCTTTGTATGTAAAGTAACTTTAGTAATAAGCTCTTCCATGTGGACCGTGTCCGTATCTATAGCTAAAAAAGCTTGTTATGATGATCATCATTATCATTATGCTGTAAGTTAGAATGTTGTAGTGATAAGTCACTTTGATATATTATAATGTGCGCGAGCCCGGGTAAGGTATAGACAAACACTGATCTTTCTGTATATTCTTAACTGACCAGTACCTACTTCAGAGACGAGCACTTTCAGCCATCTGCGCGGTCTGGCCAAAACTGTAAAAAGAGGCAGGAGGCACACGGCTTCATTTATTACTGTTGCGCCGGAGCAATTAGTGGCTGCAATTACCCACCCTTGCAATGCTGTAGATTTTAACTTCTTGCTTTGCTCAAGGCACGTTTGACCTATCCGGACTTTTTAAAAGGTGCGCTGGCTTCCACCCGTTGAATGAGTTTCAGGCACTGACTCTCATATGCTTGAGAAATCCAAAATCCCCTCAGGAGGCATTGTAGGAGCCATAGCATTTAGGGACAGGTTAAGCTTATAACGTTCACCCAGCTTATATTACGGGGAGCAGCGACCTCAGGAGGACCACGTAGGTTATTATACTAGGCCTTCAGGTTACGTTTCCTTTGTGCCCTCTTTGCTTTCTTTCTTTCCCTTTCTCCTTCTTATCCCTTAGCGTTCTGATCTTCCTCTATTTTCCGCACTGGCCGATCTCATGCGTGTTAAATCTACATGAGAAATTGAGAACACCTTCATGCATAGGTTCCACATTTCCATCGATATGCTGTATGTCTATTTTATCCTCACTTGGATTCACTTTGTTAGACAGACGGAGGCTTAAACTATTTAATGTTACTAGCCGGACCCGTGGAATTTTCTTGCTGGTTAATGTCTTTACTTTTCAATTAAAAATGTACCATACTTTAGCTATGCTGTTACAACTTCGCTGCGATTCACCAAATGCAGATCTTGTAACATAACGCACCCCGCAGAAGCTAATACTTCTTACTTAACCCTCACGAACTCTATAATCCAACAAAATCCGTCTCACGCTTATCGTCCAACAAACGCCAGGCGTGAATCCGACGTTTCGATATTGATCCTGAAGCATATCAAACAATTTAACGCTCATCATCGATCCTAACGCTCTTCAGTTAGCCTGGCACATCTCATCTAAGCTAATGTACCTCATTTATCTTAACACGCCTCGTACAAACGTAATGCTTCTCATCTAACTTAACGCTTGTCATCCAATCTAACGCACTGCTAAGTGCTAACCTAATGTTTCTCATCTAATCTACCGCACATCCTCTACACTATCTCTCTTCATCTAAACTAGAGCTGCTGTGCTGCTCTTCATGGAACCTAACACACCTCATCCAACCTCACGCTCCTCGTCATCTAACCCTGTTCTGTCAAACTTAACACTGCTCATCTAATTCAGCTCTCATTTACCACAGCTGTAACTAACTTAACGCTAATCACCTAATCTAACGTTTTTCATCCAACCATACGATATTTATACAAGTCAACGCGTCTCAACTAACCTAACGCACCTACAGTAACGTAACTTCTCTTCACATTCTTCTTCAATCGTAGTAGCTCAGCTTCCATGTCTGCGTTCTTCCAATCAGCATTTGCTTTCAATGGCTCATGAATTTTCTTTTCTCTCTGTCCTACACGTTCAATTCCAGACTTATTGAAATTCCGCGGTAATCACTTTTTTGCGTTTTATTGTTGATGCATGCGTAAAATAGCCATTAAGCTCAACACATACTAGACCAATTTATTGACAAAATGTTTTTGTTGTTAAACGATGCGAGTTTTAACGAGACGAGTTTTCTCTAACTAGCCATTTTCCCGCTTACTTTTCGTTTACATTGCTGTCGCATATCCCAACTCCCTTGTTACTTGGGAATGAACTTAGCCAGGCATTTCATTATTTTCATTAAAAAAAATTACGAGTTTTGTTTACTATATTATACACGTTCGTAGACAGCATGCCGACTTTTTAAAGACAGCTCCGGCCGTGGGAAATTTCGATGTCCTCTTACAATGCAGTCTGATAAGCTAAAAGAGAGCTTCTATATAGTAGCTGGGCGTAAGGAAATTCACCAGAATAAAAACATTGCTGTGCGTAATTATAATATGATAACACTAGTTGTAGCGTCCATAGACTCAATCTTCTTAATGAAAATGGGAGTTTTCTGCCGTCCGGACGAAATCGGCTGCTGCTAACGCCTGTTACTTTGAGTTGTGTTATTCAAAGTAACAGGGATAATTCTCCTTTTCTAAAGTTCCCTCAAAACACAAACTTCGAAGTCGTAATTTCACTGGCCAATCGAACGCGCCTTTATTTATTTTTACCAGTATACCAGTTCTAAAAATTCAGATAATAGCAAGCCTTACTACTCTAACTTCTGCTGGTGTGTATCATGGGGTTCCAAAGCTATTCAAGACTGCAGCCTCTTGGTATCCAGGTGAGTACAGAATGCCCTCTTCTCATCAAACTGACATGCAAAAATCAAATTTTTTGTACCTGAGTATTTATTGGCTACTGCTAATGTCCCGCCAGCTTGCTTCGCCACCCAAACATGTATTTCTTTATCCCTTGCCGCATTGACACACATTGCCCATTTTTATGTGTAGTACAAATAGTGCTATTCTTACGAGAAAAGGAACGCTTGGTACTACTTTCCATTAAGCACATATTTCTTTTTTGTTTTATTTTCTTCCTCATACGTAATTTTCGATGCAGAATCAGAATCTGAAGTCCGTTTTGGGCAGTCGGACCGAGTTTTCGAGTTATGATTCTCCCCCCCCCCAAGGGGCGGGGGTAAATTTCCGTCATTTATAGTCCGATCGTTATGAAACTCGCACAGTACACGTAAAATTGAATTTTGTTAACATTTTATTCATGGCAAGTTTTCGATTTTCACAATATTTTTCAAGTAATACGTACCATGGTTTAGGTTAGGTTAAGTTAAAAAAAACTATTTAAAAGCTGTTCAACTACACTCTGGCATCGCCGGGTATTTTCTCCCAGAGAAAAATAATGGGAAGTTCAAAGTCCTATACCTCAAAAAGTAGACTCGACCGCCACGAACCGATTTCAGATGCGTAATCTGAATTAAAAAATGAGTATATTAGGAACAAAAATTCTTTTTCCGAATGCGCTTAAAAGAAACTTTTACCAAATGTTTAGAGCCCGGATTTACTAACATTTAAAATATTGTAAAACGTGCAACGTTGTACCTCAGAACGACGATACAAGGCTGTATTCTATCTGCCTTGTGACTGGAAGATACAGGTAACTTCTACAGCCAATCAACGGTCGCCGTAACGTCTTCCTTTCGGGGAACAACCAATCCGCAGGTGGATTACATCAGCGTTTTATTTTTAGTTTACATGCTGAAATTTGAGTGTTGCCACTACTTACAAGTTTTCCCAAGGTCCAACAAAGATAGAACACATTTTGCAAGATTCTCTAGCTTGTCTCTTTTTTTTTTTTGCCGAAGACAAAGTTTTTTCTACAACCACGTAGTAATTCGTGGTACTAGATAACGGAGTTATAACACGCAAGTAGATAGCTGAATATGACAGGAGTTACAATACAGTAAATCAAGATACAAGCAAACTAGCGACTTACAACATTGTAAGTACGGGTAGCTTGATAAATCTGGGCCCAGCTGGTTGAGAAAGACTGGAGTAATTGAGTGGTAGGAACAGTAGACAGCACATGGGAGACAACATCATCAGAGTCTGTTGGGACTTCCTGCCCACTATAATGCAAATGGTATCTTTCAAATTCCTTTGCAGTACTCAAAGATGACAATGCAGCCCTACACCCACTACTTATCCCCCACCTCCAGCATAGAAGTATCTGTCTGAAGGGCTACGAGACAACACGAGTCAAGACGCTGTTAGTGTGGCATATCAGAGCCCCTCTCATTCATTTATTTTTGTTTTTTGTTGCCCAAGCTCTTCTAAATGTTTTCACTCTGAAGGGAGAATATAGGCTAGACCATAGGTTTAATTCAGAGAGATTGACCGATTCCTGGTGCGGAGACTTGCGCTTCTAGAGGACTCTTGTTATTAATTACTTAGTCGTCAGTTTCACGACTTTAGCATGTCATGCTTTCCAATTGCATGTCATGCTTTGCAATTACGCTGAAGAAATTGAATATTCCATCGGTATCTCAATGAGCTAATTGTTCAGACGGAGTAAAACACGAAAGAAATTCGTTCATTTACTCAATGGAATTGAAAAGGTCGCCGCCCCAGCCACAATAGTACCCCAAATAATATGCTATGGCATGGCCGAAAATCTCTAAACCTACTAGAACATCTTATATTTAAAGACATAGAAAATATTTTCTATAATTCACGGTTTATCCCTCCCACGTACCAGTTCTTCCTTATTTCTTGTCATTTACATGCATTATTTTATATTCCACACAGGATCGCAGCGAACCGAGAGAGGAGAGACACCCCCTGTATATGGTGTGGGAGACGCTGTTAAAACAGTCCATGTGAATATCACACTTTGAGTTCTTTGGAATTCTTTCGAAATGTGATACAAGGTTTCTCAAAATTTTCATTCCCACCCCACCTCAAATATTTTCCTTCCCAGTGACTCCGCAGTGATCGTTGCGCAAACTTTAACTAACTAACTAAGTTTCTCTTCAAAAACCGGCGTAAACTTCCTATTTTGGGAGCGGTTCCTTGCTGCGAAAGTTGAGAAGGCGCGTCTAGAGTTGCGGCTGCTTGCTCCTCTTCGCCTCGGTAACATGAACTTCACATTTTGGAACCTTCTTTGCCTGCGATAAAAATTTAGCTGTCTTCGTCAATTTTCTTTATCACAAGTACTTGATTCTTTCCTTTTGTATGGAGATTGCCTCAATATTTTCTTCATACGAATCTCTCCCATGAAATCGCAAGAGTTCGAATGATGCATTTCCATGAAATTGCTCTAGCTGTTGAAAAGAGCATCGAAAAATATTAGGAAAAAGCCTTTTAGGAATCAAATTTACGCCGTAGTCCGTAGCCTAACACACATTCTGTTTGAAATAGAAATTCATCTATTGGTTTCTACAATTCTCTTGAAAGTATTCGAATTATTTTTTCAAACAAGAGTAATTGGTGACTGAATTTTGCAACTGATTTTGGGAATGAATTATTTATGAAAACATGTTGGATATGAAAATAGAAATTTCAGTACGGAGAGGCTCTTCAGCACAAAAAAAAAAAAAAATTAGTGAGCAACAAGTTATCGCTATGGCATCGTTTACATTCTACCAACATTCATCAGCTATATTATTGTTTTTCTAAGTTGATAATTGGTAAAATAAAAAAATAGCTGAATTGCATCGTACCTATCTATAGTCGGTCGCGCAGAAAATAATTTCGTCAACGGCACCCCCATTTCTTTCTCTCCTCGTCGTGTTTCTATTTTCTAGAGCAGTTTGCCTCTTTCTCTTCATTGCAATTCAATTTAATTTGCTCGTTTTGAACTTAGTGAAAGTAAAGATTCTTCTTGGGAAGAAAGTGCAAAGTGCAGGTAAATCACAAGTAATACTTCCGGTCTTAATTTGTCGCTACCTTCGAATCCTTCATTATTTTACACCTTCGCTTTTAATTTGAACTCGACTCCTCAAATTTGCTCATATCAAACATTTAAATTCTTTGCTTTATCCTTCGTAGATATCAACTATAATGTTCATATATGTAATTAAGAACCCGTGAATTTTAGGACATAGAATCATAGTATATTACATCGTTTAGCAGTAGCAGTAGGGTGGACTTATTCGTTCTATCTCCAATGACGCTATAAGAGAGGTCTCTATTTCCTAAGATTTCAAAATTTACAAAGGCGCAGATCCCATTGTCGTTCAGTAAATGAATTTCCTCCTAGCTAATCCTTTAGATGGAGACCGAGAGACACTAGCGGACTGCGTTTCATTATATAAAAAATCAGCAAGGATGGTTAACGGTAGAATGATTACTACACCATGTTTATGTCCTGTTAATGTTTTAACAAGCGATGTTGATTCTGCACGCCATTAAATGACGTTTCATAAGATGCGCGCCTACTGTTAAAGTATTAAAGCGCTTTTTACCCGCAGAAAAACTGAAGCAAGCCCTGAACACATGGATGAAAATTTAAATAGTTGACGAGTTCTAATATGAAGGTATGAAAGTAGCATATTAAGGATCAGTGCTCTCTTGTTTCGTGTCCTCCTCGGGCAATAGTAGGGAACTGAATTGCTCTCGCAGAGAAATAGTGAAATCTCTATAGAACTAAGCTTCGTAGGTTTACTATGTACTTCTATGGCTTAGGCCATATTATTGTCTACTCTGTCTACCAGAACTTGTTTTCCTTATGTTGGTAGCATATAACTGTTCAGGGAGACCTCCACCAAGGAGGTTATGTTTTCGTTGTGTTTGTCTGTTGTTTGTTTGTCTGTCTGTCACGAAGATAACTCAAAAAGTTATCAACCAATTTGAGCGAAATTTACAGGGATTGTTAGGTGTGTTAGGAGGAACAGATGGTGAAGATATGTATATCCGTTTGTTTGTTTGTCTGCCTCATTTATCTCAATGCCATAACTCAAAAAGTGATGGATGGATTTTTATGAAATTAACATGAGTTGTTAGGTATTTAACAAAAAGTAAATGACCAAATTTTGGTAATGATCCGTTTGTTCGTTCGTTTGTCACTGTTTATAATTTTATGCTTGTTAGCACAATAACTCAAAAAATAATACATGGATCTTTATGATATTTATATGGTTTGTTAGTAATATTAAAAGACATAAATGATTGAATTTTAGTGCAGATCGGTTTGTTCGTTTGTATGTTTGACTCGTGTTTGTCAAGACGTTTGTTAGCAGTATAACTCAAAAAGTTATGAACGGATCTTCAAGAAAATTGCACAAACTGTTATTACTTACAAAAGGCACAAATGATTATATTTTGGAGTTTATACAAAAAAATGTGGGTTCAGAGCCAATTTGAACTTTTTGCTGCCGTTGCCTCGTTTGGCGGAGGTATGCGCTCTCAGAATGCGCTAGTTAACAATGTTTCCAAAATGGAACTGGCCACCCTCGCATTCTTTGACGTAAAATGATAATAATGCGCATCAATGACGGATACAACGCATCCTATTAATATACCACCTTATAAGGTGGTATCACACGAGAGCGAAATGAAACTGCTGTCTTTAACTCCCCATCTAAAATGTTGTATTGCAATCTCGAAAGCACCAATGAAGTTTTGGATAGCTTTTGAAAACTGCAGTGATTTAAATTTTTATGTAGTTTGAGGGGACAAGGCAACGCACCTGGATGCTGAACTGAGACAACGCCTTCATTTGACTGTCATGTGAACCCCACTTTAACAGAAACAAGACTACAAGCCTAAACGCTGAAAGGGTGCGCCAGTAAATTCTTTGTCAATTTTTACAGTTGGGTAAGCTAATACAATCAGCCTCTCATACCTGATGCAAGCATCATGAGGAATTGATTTTGCAGTTGGCACTAGAAGATTAATAAAAACTATGTGTAAAATATTGCAGTAGAATTGAGTTTAGCACAAGCTTGCGACCAAATAATAATTATTACGTCCTTCTCATGGAGCATAGCATAGTACATAAGCTATAGGGTTAGGATAAGTACTATAGTTTTCACTGGCCGTGTTACACTGTTTTTCGCTAATAATTCTTAAACGCATAATCGGATCACTATGGTATTTCAATACAAAGCCTTCACACTCCTACCTAATATATGGCCCACATAGCATAGGGGTCATTCCACCGCGACGATCGTTACATTCGGAGCATACTTATTGCCAAACTTCAGCCTTTAGCTTTAAAAATTGTGTGATTAGCCTGTTATGGCTATTACCATAATAGTACCAGTGTCTAATAATGCTAATGGAACTATCCCCAACTTAGTACTATGGAAAATTATCAGTTGAATCTGGTGAATTTTACTGACTGTATTTAGGTTTTTACAAAATTGTTCATCTTTGACGGGGCGTTACAAAAATTCGGTTTTATATTTTTATGTTTTCTTTTTAGATTCTCAAAGTAGAGGTCTTCAGCTTTACTTTTGTATATATAAATGCTACTTTTGGTGAATTTTCAAACCTTAGCCTCAGGTTGACATGCATCAGTGTGGAATAACCCATATTGCTATATGTAATAACAGAGGAGTTTATTCTTGTATATAAAGCCTATATTATGCTGAAGCCCGAAAGTCGCGTCTACCCGTTTGGACGACGACTCAGGGTTGCCAGGTTGTCGAAGCGTAATATCTGTAGACCGGAACCGAAATATCTGTATGTTGCCATGAATACCGGGCTTTGCAAAAGTGCTGACCTGTTTTAATAATTTGTCTTCCGAAGTTCGTAAAAGCTTTGTTTATAATGAAATAAAACAAGATTTGTAACGTATTAGCTTATTACGATCTAAACAACATTGCTATTCAATAGGACCACCATTGGCAGCAATGACACGCCCTAATCGTGGTCGGAAGTCCTTACCAACATTACGGACGTAGTCCTTCCTCATCTGTGCCCAAGTGCGGCTGACAGTGCGGTTTCAGCTCCTCAATGTTGTTGTGGCGATCTTTACATGCTTTACTCTCAATATGCAGCCACACGCTGTAGCCCAGAGGATTGAGATCAGGCGACTGTGGGGGCCAGAAGTCTATGGGCCAGAAAGTCATGTTTTGGTTCATCCAGTTTTGGACGGCTTTCGACGAGTGCGCTTGTGCAACATTTTGCTGAAACACGTAATCTCCATCTTTGACGATTGTTTTGATCCAGGAAGAAGTTTTGTGGCCAGGATATCCCTGTATTCAGCCCCGTCAACCTGTAACCGCCCTTGAACCACACTAGGAGGCATCTTCTCTCCATTGGAGGCCACAACGCCAAGCATCATCACAGAGGCCGGATGCTTTGTTGTGGAGACATAACGAACATCAGAAATATCTTGGCCAAAGCTCACAACTCGATCGTTTTGTTTGTTGAAGACAGGATCCACAGTGAAGGTCTTCTCATCTGAGAAAATGATGACTCAATTTCTATGACTTTTCAAGTCGGTTAGAAGGCGGGAACATCGCTCTTGGCTTCGTTTAACCATGTCAGCAGTTAGCAGCGGTCTTTTCTGACGCTTTAAGCTCTTTCCACCTTCACTCTTTACAGCTCTTGACACGGTTGACACAGAAATCTTCTTCTTCGCAAATTCAGGTATTTTGAGTTCCGGATCATTTTCAAAGGCTCTTTGAACATTCTTCCGTTGAATAACTTGTGGTCTGCCTGAACGTGGTCGATTTTTGAGGCTTTCATTATTCTTCAGGCGGTTTTCGTCCAGTGTTTCACCGTTGATAAACTGATATTTTGCAGCCTAACAATATCCGCCTTCTGGTGACCCGCGCGAAGGAGAGCTTCTATCTGTATCCTTTTTGTTTCCATTACCAACAATGTATAAAAATGAGCACTGTTACCAGTTACTATATTATTTGAAATAGTTTAGGAATGCGTCATTGTCAATAAATTTCATCAAGTTTTTGAAATGAGTTTCACAGTTTGAAAATACAAAACAGGTTAGGATTTTTGCAAAGCCCGGTAGGTACGGGTATAAAAGGCTTTGTGTTGAAATACCATAGTGATCCGACAATTCATTTAATAATTATTAGCGAAAAACGGTGAAACAAGGCCAGTGAAAGCTGTAGTAGGTAGAACTATCCCATGTTACGGGGAGTCGCGCCCCGATCGAGTTGTTTCCTAGCCAGGCTTCAGGACGTTTATCTTTCGTGTACACTTTTCTTACATCTATTTTTATGCTCCTATGTTAGTGGTGTTTTATTTTTTTTTTTTTCTGCGTACCCGAATTGCTGTTCCACTCGCGTTGATCCTGTATGGGTACAGTTGCGTGCATAGGTTCCATGGTGCTGTCGACTTGCTAATGGCGCTTCAGTCCCCCTATCTTCGACTCACATGTCTTGATAATGTAAAAATATAAGGAAAAAACCTATAACTTTATTCAACATAGTAAACAATGGTGCAGATATTAATGAAACTACGGTAGTGTTATACAATAAGAAAAATTCTCTATAAACAAGGTTTAAGGTTTTTGATAGAATTATTATCTATATCGATTAGATATAATTTATAAGGGTGAACAAATAAATACTAAACTGTTCCTAGGAGTATGATGTTGCTATTAATAGCAATGCTATCATAATGTTCCCGGTTTAGCAAGTCTCATAGAGAGCGTGGCATGCAGATAGGAAGTGCTCTTATTGCTGCGTAATTTAACTTAGGGTTTAATGTTTATTCTCTGCCGATTTTTTTTTTTTTTGCATTTCTGTACATCAGGTTAGAAAAATAAACGCGCTGTTCCTTTTTTGGAGTCTCGGATACCTCTTCGACGCTATGCAACACACCTTCAAGGAAATTAGGTAAATTTCTGATTCATGGGAATTCTGTCCGAGTCTCCCTAATGGCAAGTTTTAGGTTCAAGTATCCCGTGCGATGATGAGATGCGTCCTCGGGGAGTCTTCATAGGTTATGGTGGCTTTGGGATGCGTTCCCTTTTGTGCTCGCTTTTCTTCTCTCGTTTTTTTTGTATTCCTACTGTTATTAATTAATTTTCGTTTTTGCTTGTTTGTTATTTGTTTTTGTTCTAGTCTTCTGTACCAAATGCTGTCCCAGTGCGCGTTCAAATCCCCTTTGTGTTTTTGGAGCGCAATGAGTTGCTTTTAAAGGAAGACTTAAATCGGGTACATTATAGTATTGCTGCCACATCTCTTATGTACTCTACAATTTAGAGCATATAGCAGGCGCTGCAATTTCATAACATTCGTATCGATTGCTTTGCCGCACCACACCGCATCTTCGTTAGCTGTGGTGTCTTTTGATGATCTACCAGTTCCAAGTGACGTTATAGACGTCATCGATGGTCTACAGGCTTCGTAGATGCATATCATCTAGCAGAGATTTGTCTTACCATTGGGCGTAACGCTGTGCAGCACGGATATCATTAAAAATGGATGCCGTGGCACCCAATTTCATGAAGACTCTATTATAAGCTGATAGGTTTCATTACTACTATAACCGCGGCGTTTCAATATACCTACCTACTGCGATATAATGCTGTACATGCAGCGAAAAAAATAACTTTCGTAAGAGCTAAGTGGTGGCAACGATCGCCAGAGAAATTGTTTGAATGCTTGCTCACGGTATACTGTTTTCGACACGGCAAGAAGATAGTTGGCATTTCGGTTACATAACTTTTTTTCACATCCCCATTGCATAAGGATTCCAAGAGCACCTCCAAATTGGTTTTCGGAATGGTTTTAACGGTGTCATTTTGTACAGTAATTCATAAAAAATATATATTTAAAATTTTCCGTTTTTTCTCAAGATAGGTCAGAACGATATATCTCTCTCTCTCTTAAAGTTTTCTTATTTTTACAACATGCGCTTGGCTAAATTTCTATCCGGTTCAGGTCGCCTTATTCCCTCTGAAAGTACTTGCAGTTTTGTCCCTTCCAATTTCTTAGACCTTTTCTACATGAGCCATAATCGATACAAAATTAATCGTGTCCTAGACTGAGAATGACCCGATATCTATCAGTGCTTTATTTATTTATTTCCTTAAGAAATGCCAAGACCAATACTGTCCATCGCTTTTGAAACTTGAGAAAATTCTTCCCGTTTTAGTTCATGAAAAATTCCTTTCCCGTTATAAGTCTGATCGGTGAGTAAGAATATGCTTTCTGAGTTGCGTGCAATTTGCTATGACCCGTCAGGATTAGAACTTTTCTAACACAATTCACAATTCACAATTCTAACACAATTTTGTACGATCCAGCACTATAGTTTCTCCTCGACAAGATCCAAGATCTCTAACCGCTAAGACAATGTGTTTCATGCAGGGTTGTAAAACCACAAACGTTCAGAACAAAGACATTATTTCAGCATCGTACTGAGCGTCATGTCTCCGTAAACTAACGCTACTGAAAGTTCCTGTGGTTTTGGCTCCTCCGGTGCCACGGCCGCTCGCTGTCCTGAGCATGACTTGCTGGTAACAAATGATTCGAGTAAACAACAGGACGTGACGAGCGTCAAGATGAAGTGCACTTTGGGGACATTTCTTCCCTCGTAAATTATGAAATGTAATAAAGGTGTGCGACCGCTCATACGTTTTCTGGGACGGGCCAACTGCGCTCAACGCTTCCAGCACCCTAATGTGACGGGACAATCATCGGTCATCGAAAATATTCTAAGGCTTTGTTGTCATAATTGATTTATGGCGCATCGAGGCTCTACAAAAGGTTCTTTTTACATTTCGTATTATTAAACTGTACGGGATCAGGTGCATTTCTCAAGAGTTAGAGCTCAGATTCTGTTGTTGAAACGGAAGTGAATGATAATAAAAAAAGACATTGCGTAAGTGCTCACTACAACCATTTATATATATTAAGGTTGCCCTTATTAAGTGGTAAAAATCAAATTATCCTTTTTAGAGCTCTCCGCCTATAAAATAGATCCAGGATCCAATTGCATTCAAAATCATTGTTGTATAATTTTTTGCAATTTAATTAATATTTAGAGGTAGTCCAGTGCGTTGGAAGTTATCCTGTTGTTAGATTGATTGCTAACTTATGAGAATCATGACGAAGGCTAATAGTAGCTTCAGTCAAAATAAATGTAGCTCCTCTATCTGATACAAAAGTACGATGAAGTGCAGCTGCAACAAGAGGCGAAAGAATCCATTTTTCTTTGTAGGTAGCCTTAGAGCACTTGGAGCAAGTCTCTTCTGTTTCATCAGAAATGTTTCCTTCAGTGTTGTTTAATTTTCACAGTTGCTGCTGCTGGTAGATGAAGCTGATGCTTCACATCCCTTCTTGCTCCTTTCTTTACCCAAGTCTTTAGCCTCTCTTCTTGGTGCTATACCCTTTACGACCTTCAGGCAGTTGCACTACCATGTAAGAGAGCACAACTTGTGGGCTGCTCTGCTACCTCAAAACGTTATCAGAATGCTCTCAAATTTTACACAGAACAGTTTTTCCATGAACGGATCGAGCTTGGATGCTGAGAACAAAACTTTTCAAACCTTCAAAAATAAGGGCCACCCTAATATTTTTTTTATCCATCGCGACATTATCCTGCGACTTAGCATATGTTTTCTGATTGATTTGATCTAACTCGCCTATAGTCTAAGTCAGGAGAGTTACATTTTTCGAACAACCTGAACTTTTACGTTGTATTGAAAATTGCCTGACAACATTTAAGTAATGCGTATTTTTTAATATTCCAAAGTTTGCTCGATTTGCTATCTGTTGGATATATTATCTACTGAGTTTTCGGTCCAATACACTTGCTTAGTAGCGACATATATGTACATGTTTACATTTGGTGACTTTTTACGTAGAATTGCAACGAATTGCCTCCCAGTCGTGATGATGTTCCTCTAATGATTTCATCTGAACGGGGAACCACTTGTTCCTCTTAGCGAGAATTTCTTCACGCACGCGTGAGGGTGATGCATCCATCTATTCTGATCGACCAATTTTCTTCTCCATTATTTCATGGAAATGCAATTTGCCTTAAATTTTGTAGTCGATGAGACTCGCCAGCTTCACGTCGACCTGGCAAACCGGGAGCTCGCGTCCGTCCGGAGCAAAGCGTTAGGAATATGTTAATTTTGTTTCCGTAGACGCTGGTGAACCATACGAGGTACCTAGTCTCCCTCTCGGCAAGGCTAGACCAACGCAGCGGTCCCGCAACCTCAGCAGGCATGCGGCGCGTGTCCGTGCATTGACTTTCAAAGCATTTGTTGAATATTGATACCCTCCAGGTCGATGAGCTTACAGTGTGCAGCAGAGCTTGCCGGCACCAGACCCCAGTGCTCACTTTGGTGAGATTTTTTGCCTTTGAAGCGTTTTTGCGTAAAATTTTCCCTTTTGACGACGCTGGTCAGCTTTCAGTACTCTCGGCCCTGTGGAATTTCGCTTTGTATTTTTCGCGAGCTTTTTAGCAATTGAAACGTTGTTGCACATAATTTTCTATTCTGGACATTTTTTCTCAGTACTCTTAGGCTTCGCAGAGTATTGGGTGGACAGATAAACAAACGGACCGACAAACAGCGACACAACAGAGCCGTAAACCATAACCGTATCACCGCTCTCACTTCGCTGGCGGGTGATAATAACTCTGTACGTTACAGCATCTATCTTACGTTCCTAAGCACCGACATTTGAAAAATGTACAAGTGTGACAGCATAGACCACAACAGTACTTGACTCTGGTCCAAGTGGCCTCTGACGCTGGCGGCCAAAATAAAAAAAATGGGATTTTTTAAAGAGCTGTTATAAACATGTCCAGACACGGTCATACTGGCAAGCGCCCAAGTGCGTCCCCGCCGTATCCAAGATACCTTCTCCACAAGAAAAATGTCAAGTACGTTGGAATTTTTTCTTCGGTATTAGAAAAGAATAGCTCCTGAGAAAATCCCATTTTTGCGTTGTCGACTTTTGGCGGCCAGCGTCTACCCTAAGAGTCAAGTACTGTTGTGGCCTATGGTAACAGAAAGATGAAAAAAGTACAAATTAGTTCTCCAAAAGTTCTGGGCCTCTGTGTGCGATCTGAAATCTCGAAAACCTCGAAATATTTGCAAATGGGACGGAAGATGAAGTTTAGTGCATGCACTGACTTCTGACTACTGTTTTTTTAGAGGCTCGGTAGCACTGAATTATGTAGTATCGATTCAAAATGATCTTCAATGGAATAAAGACCGATGTGTATTTATCTGTTTATTTATTTTTTTTGTTTATCTGTCCGTTTTCTGTCACGCTTTAAGAAAACAGGCAAAATTAGTTCCGGTTGGAGACTGTGGTCATCGTGTCAATCTTCGTTGAAATCAGATAGGTAGAAAATAAATCAGGTTGCAGGTGATGGTAAACGTATTTCTGACTGCAGTTCTTTTTTTTTTTTACCAAAGTTCAAGTTCAATCACTGAAGGTACATACCGTACAGCTTTTCTAAACACTCTTATGCCTCGTGATTTGTACTCACTTTTGAGTTTTCCTGCATCCAAACTGCAGCTGCTCTGAGTTCACTCTGATTCTCTAATTGACTTACGCAATCTAGGAAGCAAATGGTAAACTATTTTTGAGCGGTCAGCGGGATAGAACACGAGGATTTCTTAGCAGTAAATATTTTTTCCCAATTTGGGTTCTACTCTCAACAGAACAGTTCTACGCTTAAGAACAAAAAATTTCCCCAGTTATTTGACACCATCGATATTGTGGATACAGAACTCAGTATTTATTGCAAGCGATATAGACTGCGGTAAAAAAAAATGTTTTTCTATGTATCACGGAAGAAAAGGTTGGCATTGTTCATTAGAATGTAGAGATAGCATACTTATCTCCATGGCCCATCAGCAGTCGCAGTGCATCCTACGTTAGCAAATCCATAACAGCATTACGATCGAAGGAAGAGTATCATCATAAATCCTTTGCCGTCAGTTTTAACGACCGGGCAGCACTATCCCGAAACACACGAAAATTCTGTAGACGCTGGCAGTGCGAGGCGAAGCGGTGCCAGCGTGTGCGTGCGTAGGCACACAAACATATCCTTACAACAAGGTTGCCATTCGCGCCAATTACTTGAATATGTAGCAGCACACTGCTTTATTTATCAATCTCTTGGTTAACGTTATAACTACCATTGCATTTTAAACAATACAAGTACTTAGAAAGTGAACACTACACCAAAATTTGAAAGTTAACCTACAATTAGTCATTATTATAAGTTGTTACAACGAACATTGGTGTTTGCAGCGCGAGTACGTGCAGGTGAAAAACGTTTCTGCTTTGTTATCACAACTTATTTAATGAATAGAGATTTTCTATTTTAAGTAGCAATATTATCATACAAATATTATAAGACGATAATTAATAATTGTTATTAAGCATTGCCAACGCTTTTTTATAGTTGGTTGAGTGTGATTCATATGCTAACTCTTATTATTTGCAGCAAATATCCTGTAACAACGCAGTGATCAAGTTAGCCACACATCGGAAGCTGTGTTGCCTGCACCTCCTCGGTAGACAACTCCTTTGTTGAACTTCTATTTTAATGAATTCTGCAAATACAGTCTGTACACGAAATTTTATGTTGGATGAGTCTTACCCATATGCTACCTCTTATCTGTTCATTAAAAAACTTGTAATAACATCATGATAGTAACAGTTTGACTGCCCCAGTGCCAACTCTGTACATTGGCACAACTTCTGCGCCCTCACTGATACAATGAATCTTCTATTTTATTTTAAGAATGTAACTTTTTGTGGACGCATTTACGCATTGCGTTGAATCAACATTTATATAAGAGATCCCTCTCATCAGTTTGTGATGTAGCTATAGATGGAGAACTTATTTAACGATAAAAAATAGAAGTATAACTATTTTTGTGTATATGTTTCACGTTTCCCCATATTAGGTTTATGTCACAAGCATAAAGCAGGCGTTTACATAGTCATGATTGCTTTTCTACTCTCAGTCGTCCACTCTACAATGGCAGGTACATGTTCTATTTTTTTAGTGTATTCACGCATTGTGCATGTGTCTCACATATCTGCTTTTCAAGTACTTATGTTATTAAAAATGCAATGTTTTAACCAACAGATAGCCAAATAAAGCAGTGCAGCGCTATCTATTCAAGTCGTCGGAGCACGGTGTGCCTACGCACACACTGCACCACTTCTCCCCCTCCACTGCTAGGCTGCCAGCGCCTACAGAATCTTCGTGTGTTACTTTCGGGATAGTGCGGCCGGGTACACTAGTCTATACTATAATTCTGCTTGTCCATTCGTTAGTTAGTACGACCATGATTTTTTCATTTTGTGTTAAACAGGAGAAAATTAGGGTATCCTTTTTTATTCGACCCGGAGGAGGACCATAGGAGAAAGAGCAAGTTCAGATTTAACCTGGTACTCTTTGTATTTGTTACGTAAGAGATTCACTGCCTGACTTGGAATATAATATTATGTCGCATTTCGTATGCATGATACGGCCCAGAGGTGGTGATAATTGAGGAACAACGCTTTTCTTATAGGGTACCTCCACAGGTTACTTCAGTTTTAGTGAAAAAATAGGGTACACTAGATACAATCTCGGGAGGGAATATCACGAGTATTACTATATTTATTTTAAGCTGCTACTGCTGACAGGTCATAGGTAGATTTGCTCCACACTGCGCATGCATGATAAGAGTCTGAGATATCACTGAAGAACATTGCTTTTGTTTTGTGAAACTTCTGCTGGTTCCAGCTAGTAAGGTCAGCATTATACACTGAGTTGACACTGATTTAGCTAACGTCATAGATCCTTGCGTTGCAAGAAGGGGACACATTGCCCCGCGTTCTGGACAACGATCCTCTACCCTAATCTCTTGATCTCTTTCTTCAGCAAACTTTCACTTTATTCCTGCACTCTCTCTCAGGGAACATGGAGAGCGTCGCACGGTATAGGGTTAGGTTAGTTAGGGTCACCCAATCTATGTTATGGGGAGTAGCGCCTCGAGAGGACCCTACAGGTTACCTTAGTAGTCGCCCAATTAATGGTCTTTTTTCAGCACCCGGTTGCATTTCATTCGCATTCTTGCCTCTTTTTTTTTTTTTGCCAACTTTCTGTCTCCGTGGCCATTACTCCAGCTTGGAAACGCGACCTCTCAGGGGCATAAGGTGGGCCAAAGGGTTATGTTAGTTTGGTTCGCTCATCTAATGCAATGCAGAGTAGTGACCTTGCGGGGAACACTGTAGGTTATCTTAGCATGAACTAGGCCTAGGACGTCTTTCTGTCGTGCCCATTTTGCTTCGTTCCCTTTTCATACTTGTACTGATCTGTTATTCTGTTCTGTCTCTTCTTTTCTGCCTTGCTGTTCCCATGCTCGTTAATCCTGTATGGGAACACCCCCGTGCATAAGTTCCACGTGGCAATCAATATGCTAAATGCCTCTTCCTTCTGGCTCTGTGAGATCGCCTTCTTATTGGAAACGAGAGCCTTAACTACTCAGGATAACCAACCAAAGCTTTGGATATCATATGAACAGTGCGAAGCTCTTCGGTCTTCTTTTCCCCGGATCGCATGTATCAGTGTGCGCAAGGAAACTATAACACTCGGAGAATATTGCTAGTTTTCTCACAAATAAACGCAAAAATCATTGTGATTCTCAGATATTACATTATGATATTTTAAGATTTGGAAGTTCGTTTCAATTTCTGTAAATACATAATGCGTTGACTGAATAAGAATGTTTAAAATAGTCTTACGTACGTACTGTGGGGATTATTTAAAACACTAGTGGACCCGTACGTGAAGAGTTCACGCATAACCTATACGTTTGCCCAATGCCTCTAGGCCGGTGCAGAATCTCCTCTTCTCTTGTTTCCTTCTTAATTTTCTTCTTTTCTTCATTGATCCTTTGTCGTGCTGTCATCCTTAGGTCTTCTATATAGACAGGCAGAAGTAACATCTTTAGTAAAACACTTCAACAAACTTGAACAAAATACCAACTTATATACAATGTGTTCGCTCCGTAGCAAAGATACCGTTGATACCGTCTTTCCACCTCAAATATCTGTTTCCTTTGAGGTGCTTAAATTTTGACCTATGAAGAGAAAACTGCTTCGTCAGAGGAAAACAGAAAGCTAGAAGAAATAATTTTCTACTGCCTATGAAAACTCATGTTTCGTCAGGTTCGTTGACAATTGCATCAAAGTGAGAAGAATAGCTCATGTAACGAAATCATCTGTGGGAAGAAACTACGAATCAAGAAGCAAGGGAGTGCCACCGGAAGCTTCAGATATCTTCAGTGCTACGATTTCAACTTCGGCAATGCAAGAAGTGCATTCAGACATAAGGTCGCCCTATACTTTGCCGTAGATTCGATGTATGGAGAAGCTAATACTCGTACAAATTAGACTAAGCCAGCGATGTCTCCATTGTTAGAATTTCAACTGTCCCTACTTAAGATACGTTTGTCATCTTCTGCAACCAGGCCTATTTTCTGCCTATCACTTTCAATGGAGCTTGAGAGGACAACCAGAGCCGCCAACCTGGGCTAAATTCCGCCTATCTATTTCGTTAAGAGCATGACACCGAACATATAAATATATATATTTATAAACACACGACGGTCATTCTTAGTATTAGATTTTTGAGGTGTATCAATTTTTGTAGCAACGAACATTAATTTTGAAAAGAGTACATTATATTGTTTAGTAGCTACTATTATTATTAAATGTTACGCGTTGAGCCTCAGTCGCTACTGTAGTTGGGTTTCCAATACGGATTTTCCCAAACATTTCCACAAAATAACATGGATTATCATATACGTATTCGTCAATTTACGGATTTATCTGAACTATTTCACATATATTACAAAGGAATCACCCACCTCGTGTCCGGAGGCGTATGAATGCTTAATTAACCCCGACGCAGCTTTCCTACGCTCTGAATGTAGCCAGCTGGCAATGTCCCGCATATCTCTGAATCTTTGGGTCTTAACAGAAATGGAGCGGCATAGGGAGAGCTGTTTCGTATACCATGTTAATTTGCAGGTTTAATATGCAGTCCGGGTCAACAGTCACCCGGCTGACAGGTCAGCATTCTCGAGATCCATTAGCTCTGTGACAGCTTCCCTGTTTTGGAGATGCGCGGGAGGGATCAGCTAATTCTGTTCCTCTGCTTG
>LQNS02276622.1:1289460-1306525 GCA_001587735.2 Parhyale hawaiensis
CCGGCTGACAGGTCAGCATTCTCGAGATCCATTAGCTCTGTGACAGCTTCCCTGTTTTGGAGATGCGCGGGAGGGATCAGCTAATTCTGTTCCTCTGCTTGCACTGATTGTTGGACATGTGGCTATACAAGCGCAATTTGCCTGTGTTTGGGGGTTTGTCTACAATATTCACAGTAACACACTAAAGGAGATGATGTGGTATTGGGATTTTGACTGTCATATTCCTTGTTGCCAAGTTAACAGTATGAAAAAGTTTTCCAAGCAAAGACTCTGTTGATATTGCGACAGTTGAACAAGATAATGAAGTATTCTTCAAATTTCCATGTAGCTAATAGCCTCGCAAATAGTGCGTGGGTCTCTATTTCTGTAAGCTCTCTATTTCCCGACTTACTCTCGGAAGCTCCTTTTTGAAACGTTCTATTAATAATTATGGCATGCGACTTCCCCTGCGAAATTTTGTCCCATACCATCATCAGGGACAACTTCAATTGGTTCACAGTGACATAAGGCGACGCACTGGCACCATAAACCAACGTGGACCAAAAACTCTTGTCCTGTGGAGTAAACTTTGGAGAATATGTATGCCAAATATCTATACTCACAGCTTTGGAAAATTGGCTTGATGCAACCCTTGAGATTTTTTGAACGTGTACAAGGGGGCGCCATTTTACTGTCGGGCAAAATCACCAATCATGCAGCATGTCTTCATCTCACGAACAGTAGGGATGAAAACTTATCAATGAATGAATCTGAATTCACTTTCTAGCTCTCTTTAGCAAAATCGAGGGAAGATTCCAGGATTTGAGAAATGGCGATTATCACTCCACAAACTAGAGCACTCTGAGAGTGAATACTTCCGCCAAGCAAGGCAACGGTAATGAAAAATTCAAATTGGTTCTGAGAAAATTATTTTCTTTGTGTTAACACCAAAATTTGATCATTTGTGTCGTTTACCACTCAGTATTAAGAGATTCAGTAATTGTCTTGTAGATCCGTTTATAACTTTTTTGAGTTATGCTACTGACAAACATTAGTCAAAAACATCAACAGGCTGACCATTTATGTCTTTCAACATAACTAACAACTCCCGTCAATTTCATAAAGATCCATCCATAAATTTTTGAGTTATTGTGCCAAGAAGCAAAAAGAATAAACACAGCGACAAACAAACAGATCATTACAAAAGTTTGATCATTGAATCGATCGTGTTATACCCAGCAACTTATGTAAATTTCATAAATCTCCATCCGTAACTTTTTGAATTATGACATTAAGAACAATGTGTCAGACACTCAAACAAACAAACAATCAAACGGATGAACGGATTTTAAATCAAAACTTAATTATCCATTCCTTCTAAAATACTCAATAATCCCTGTGAATTTCGTTAAGATTCGTTCATAACTTTTTGAGTTACCTTAGTGACAGACAAACAAACAGCTAAACTCGAAGAAAACATATTTTCTTGGCGGAAGTATTTATGTGGATGTTTTCAGGTTGTTTTCGAAGCACTCTGTCACTCCGATGATTAAATTTCCCCTTCGCCATCAGTAATTTTTTATGGCAAAAGACCATCAGTACGTACTATGCGTCAACTGCAGAAAGTATAAAAGAAGCTGAGCTACTGAGGCTCGTTTCTGTTTCAGGAGGTCACTGAGTTGCTAGCGCCTCGTCAACTTGGTAGAAAGTGTAAAATTTGTTTATGACAACTGTCCGCCTGGATTTTTTTTACAGTCATCGACTTGTTTGGCCACTTTCCTGATGGATAGCCTTGCATTTTTCCTGACATGTGTTTCTAAGCTGTATATTTCGGCGCATTTAGTTGCTTAATAATATTAAACACATGCGCTATACCCAAGTACCTTAATAATGCCTTGATGTTTACTGGCTTATTTAAAATTTATAACAACGGTATGGTAGAAGCATGTTTGCAATTGCAGAATTGTAGAACTATTATTACCTCCGCCAAGGAGGTTATGTTTTCGTCGTGTTTGTCTGTCAGGTTTGTTTGTTTGTCTATCTGTCACCAAGATAACTCAAAAAGTTATGAACCGATTTGGATGAAATTCACAGGGATTGTTAGGTATGTTAGGAGGAACAGATGATTAACTTTTGGTGAAGCTATGTCCATCCGTTTATTTGTTTGTCTGCGTCATTTTTTTCGATGTCATAACTCAAAAAGTTATGGATGGATTTTGATGAAATTGACAAGAGTTGTTAGGTATATAACAAAGAGTAGATGATCAAATTTTGGTAATGGTCCCTTTGTTCGTTCGTTCGTTTCTCATTGTTAGCACAATGCTTGTTAGCACAATAACTCAAAAACTGAATAACGGATCTTTATGAAATTTATAGGAGTTGTTAGTAATGGTAAAAGACATAAATGATCAAATTTTGGTGCAGATTGGTTAGTTCATTTGTATGTTTGACTCATATTTGTCATAACGTTTGTTAACAGTATAACTCAAAAAGTTATGAACGGATCTTCGAGAAAATTGAACAAGCTGTTATTAATGTAAAAAGGCACAAATGATTAGATTTTGGAGTTTATGCAAAGAAAATTATGGTTTCAGAGCCAATTTGAATTTTTGCTACCGTTGGCTCACATGGCGGAGGTATGCGCTCTCAGAGTGCTCTAGTTATATATTTGATCAATGATTCTAATATGAGGATGATATGAACAAATATAACTTTGATTTTAAGTTGGAAAAAGTTTGGAGACATTCGCTGTACCCTATATGTACAGTAGTGACCAAAATATAAGGAATAAAAATTGTCTTTTGCTCGAAACGTTTTCCATATACTTTTATCTAATTTTCTCAAAATGTTGTAAGAAAATTTATGTAGAATTACATAGAAGGCATTTACGTTTACCTTTAAGTCTCATAATTATTAAGCTAAAAACAAAAAAAATCAGATTTTTTTCGCGGCACAAACACTGTTGAACTATCTTGATTAATGTTATCGCTAATATTCATTTTTTTGTATTATTTAAATAGCTAAATTGATAGTTTTGATCGATACAGAACAAGTGTCACATATTTTCCGAACTATTTGCAAGCAATGGGGTGATAATAACATGGGAAACTTTAACGCTTGTAGAAATACAGCTCATTCTTGCTAGTCTTAAAGAAAAAACGTAAACGTCTGAAGATGCTGCTATCGTAAGATGGTCAAAAAGTTTCATCGTCTGATCAGTAGATTTAAGACTGATAAGACACTAAAACCAAAACCAAACATTGACTGGACTTCATTGTCTTCTAAACATAATGATCGATTGATTTTTAAACCTTTCGAGACAGCTACATGAATGTGTCGTAAATTTTGCTAGTTATTGGAAAAAGGCAATTTGTAGCAAAACTGTGTCTCGCAGGTTAATTGCGGAAAATTATTTTTTCAGTTTCCAGTTTGCAAGTCTTTGATTCCAAAGTAAATCTAAAGATCCATAATCACTTCGTTATCGCCGTCGTTTTTGATGGCCAGTTAATCTTACTTTATGGCATAGCTAGCTGTCACTGGTTAGACAGCAAACTTCATCGTCATTTTTTTATGGCCAGCTCATCCTAGTTTTGCGGCATGGGTCACATCGGGGGCAACCCATGAGACTCCCTGCAAAAATTGTGAACATTGTATTGTGAACATTTTCGACCACTTATTGGGTGGACAGAAAAATATATATAGAAATATATATATATATAATATATATATAGTTGAATTGATGAAAAATTATCACCGTTCTCATTTCGTTTGAGGGTGATAATAATGAACTTCTTCGTGCCATAAAGCTAGGAAAGTATCAATTTCTCGCGAAAATGAGAGGATAGGTGTGATGAAGCGGCTGTCCCATAGCCCTGAATTAAATCTCAATGAGTGTTTGAAAAATAATTGGAGAGAAAGTTGAGAACAGAAATGCTCGAAAATCTTGATTATTTATGGCATTTTTTGAAGGAAGAAAAGGAAGAAATCAGTACTAATTTTTGTGAGAAATTAATTTTTTATCGCTCTTGAGTTTGAAGATGCAATGAGATCACCCAAAGTGAATGTAAGTCCGCTAAGATTTAAATTTTTACTACCGTTTTCCATATACACTAAAAAAGCTTATAATTAACGTTATTGGGATTTCTGAAGGTGTTCTCTAACATTTGGCCAGGGCAAAATGTGCCTTTTTTTTGTTTTTTCTTAGTTTTAAGTTGAATACTTATTTACAGTTAAAGATAAAGGAAAACTTCCTGCATGTAAATTCCTGATTGCCGTTCATATTTATATTATGTCCCAACTATGTTTTGCAAAGATTTGTATATTCTAGTAACCAGAGAATCACTCTAATTAAGAGCTCAATTTTCCGCCAAACAATTCTATATTCAAGAAAAATTGAAATTGGCCCTGAATCTAGGATGTCTTTTACTATCACCAAAATTGGGCCAATTGTTCCTTGTAACAATCCAAACATTTACTGCAGTTTATATATGAAAATTCGTTGGTTACATTTTGAGTTATGTTCTAACAAACAAGAAGACAGACATAAAGGAGAACCCACTAACGGATAAATGAAATAGAGCACTCTGAGAGCGCATGCCTCTGCCAAGGTAGACAACGGTAGTAAAAAATTGAAATAGGCTCTGAAACCATAATTTTCTTCGTATAAACCCTAAAATCTAATCAACTGTGCCTCTTGATAGTAATAACAACTTGTGCAATTTTCTTGAAGATCCATTCATAGCTTTTTAGTTATTCTGCTAACAAACGCTAAAATAAACATGAGTCTAACATACAAACGAACGTATCGATCTGCACCAAAATTTAATCATTCATGCCCTTCAACATTACTAACAAACCCTATAAATTTCATGAAGATCTATTCATTATATTTTGAGTAATTGTGCTAACAAGCATAAAATTAAAAAGAGTGACAAACGAACTAACGGATAGTTACCAATATTTGGTCATTTACTCTTTGTTATATACCTAACAACTCATGTTAATTTAATAAAAATCGATCCATATCTTTTTGAGTTATGGTATTGAGAAAAATGAGGCAGACAGACAAACCAACGGATGGACATATCTGCACCAAAAGTTAATCATCTCTTCCCCCTATCATACCTAACAATCCCTGTAAATTCCATCCAAATCGGTTCATAACTTTTTCGAGTTATCTTGGTGACAGACAGACAGCAGACAACAGACAGCAGACAACAGACAGCAGACAACAGACAGCAGACAGCAGACAACAGACAGCAGACAACAGACAGCAGACAACAGACAGCAGTCAACAGACAGCAGACATCAGGCAGCAGACAGTCATGAGCTCCATTGCCAAATGCAATACTAGTCTTTAAAAAAAGCTTTGAAGTCGCTATACTGATGTACGAGCAGTTATGGAGTACACAGTATGAAAGGCGACTGTTGTACTTGTGCACGGCAATCTTGTTGTAAATTAGTTACCGATGCATAACTTTTATACTGTTTCAAGCCGATTACGTGTGAAATACTGTGTGTGTGGTTAGTTATTGTGCTAGAGGTAGTGTTGGTCTTGTTTATTATGTTATTGACGTAGGGTAACATGTCTAGTAGCCGTCCACCATGCTAGTAGCCGTCCACTTAGCTTTAAAACTTTCTGTGTGAAAACTAGCAGTACTAGAGAGCCGTACATAGGCTTAAACTGTAGGGTACTACTTAGCCTACAGTTTAAGCCCATGTATGGCTTTCTAGCACTGCTAGTTTTCACACAGAAAGTTTTTCATGCCAAGTGAACGGCTACTAGCAAGGTGGACGGGTACTAGACATGTTACCCTATAGATGGAGAATCGAGTCGTAAATAAACTTTAAATAACCGTTGTATGTTTGACTTTCATTTAGTGATTTAATTGCTAGGTTGATGAAAGTGGTCATGTTTCGTAGCGTTCGTGGATTAAGCTCTTAATAGCACCGCCTTGGCAGCGTTGAGGGTTAGGTGTTTCAAGTTTTAATCCCACTCACACCTGGAATTATCCTGGTGAGATATAAAAACCTTTCACTGTAGAATCAATTTAAGAAATTTACAGAACATCGAGAGGGTTGATTGGAAGTTGATACCTTCCCATATGCATTGACTTTACTTTCTTTCAACGACGGTTAGAAATCACTCTTCTTTGTTTTTCATCTTGCAGTAATAAACCAGCACACTTGCATGGAGGTATTGTAGCATCGTGGATCGCTTCAATAATATTGTTCCTTTGTTTCCTAATCTAGGAGAGTCTCTTCAGAAACCATACAATGGGATGCATAGGGTTAAGTTACTTAGGCTTGCCCATCCTATGTTATGGGGAGCAGCGCCCGCTTGGAAACCCTACAGGTTGCCATAGCCTTAGCTAGGCAGTCGGGACGTCTGCCTTCCGTGTCTATTTTGTTCACTTTTATTTTCATGATCCTAGTGATGATTCTTTGTTCTCTTCGTCTTTCCCGACTTGCTATTCCCACGCCCGTTGATTCTGAATGGGAACACCCTGGTGCATTGGTTCCACAGTGTTGGAACGGGATTGAGGCTGCTCCCTCTAGTTATCTTTACAAGTCTCCCAAAAGTATTCTCGGGCCCACGATATGGCAACACTTTTCTTTTTTTTTTTTTACTTGAAACGTTGAGGCGCATGGGCGTCTGATTGCTGGGGACGTTATCCCAACAATTTCATTTTGGTTGCTATTTTTTTTATTTAGTAAATGTGCAAACATCCTTCTCATAATTATTTATGTACGCCCTTATAAATTGTTGATCGACGAGTTGATAAACATAATGGAGATTCGTACTGCAGCTTCGAATCATTTTTCAGCCTCACTGTCCACTAAGATAATAATTTTAGGGGTTATGGCGATGTTGATTTGAAGATATCCAATTGGACGTGGAGGGTGGGCGGCTACTTGGTGACGATTGTGTTTCTCAGCCGAAGATAAGTTGTTAGTATGGCCCTGACTCCGTGGAATGCCGGTACCGCACCCTTGCCCTATGCTGCGACTACCAGTCTCGACTATCCATTATAATTATATGCCTGGCTGCTTCCACGCCAGTTGTCACAACTGAAGACGTAAGATTAGCGGCTTTTGGTATTGTATAGCGATGAATCATGGCCACGCCACCTGGAAATACTTTGTGTGGGATTAATAACTTAACTTAGCGAACCACATTTCTGATAGGGAGTGCTACGCGTTTTGGAACCGATGCTTTAAACTAGCAACGATAATCGTACTTAATTGAAATTGATACGTATAGTATCTCGTCCTTTTGTCTACGGAATGGGACGTGTTTTATAGTAGGGCCAGCCTCACTGGCTTGGATCGCTGATACATCCGGATATGACCTTCATCTGTGATTTACAACTGCGCGTGATGTTTGAAATATTTACTGAGTGTGTTGTTATAGGTCTTTCCTTATGGCTTGAAGTTCTTCTTGAAAGTTGAAGTTGAATTTTTGATTATTGCTGAATAAGTGACTTTAACCGCTACGGTTGCCAATGGCCTATCTATCGATTAACTATTTTGGGTTTTGATTCATTGAACTTTTGTTTTCCTGATGTGAGACTTCTCGATGTCTACTTTATTGTTTCGTAACTTTGAGAGAAGTTTATGCCACTGTGACCTCGAAAAGTCGTGTGTAGTTCTCTGGAGATTACCTTATATTGTATCTTCTCGTGAAAGATTGGAATTCACAATGTGCTAAATACTTTTGACTTGCTTTTACCCAATTTTTGATTTACTATTCTCGGTGTAGAACCTCAGCTGATCTGCGTATAGGCGTGCCAAGCTATTTTGCCTGTGTTACGCCATTATGCTGTTCGTGTCTGGAGTTGTTGCACGCTATGGGTGCGGTTATGTAGTGTTGACTTTACCATTCTTCGTATCTGGATGTAATTCTATACGAGTGTCTCACCTATTGATTGTCGAGTTAGTGAAAATGTTGTTGCCTTTGCTTGGTTGATTCGGCTACGGCAGAGTGCCCCATCGCGCCATCGTGGTCCCTTTATGCGTAGCTATGCGCCTCTGGCTGAATTGAAGACTGACTGCTGAGTGTGGATATAACGGTGTTCCCGAACCTTGGGGTTTTCAGGATTCTGAATCTTTCAATACTCTCCCCATTAATATAACTGTTATGATAGTCTTGTCCTTTTTTCTTAGCCCTGGTTTGCATAGCTCGGACGAGTGCCAACCGGTTTTGAAGCTTCTAGGTAGAATCTTACGAAACCGAAGCAATTAAGACATGTGCGGCATTGCTCTCCCTGCCACTACAACAGGTTTCTGTCGACATAGTCCACGTCCTTCAGTTTTGCCTACGTTAGATTGCCGCTGTAGTGGAAGCTTAAGCCTAAACCATTCAAATTAACAATAATTATCTAGGATAGCACTGTTCATATTGCTTCTTATGTAACACTTGCGAAAGATCAACTTGCAGCACAAGATTGTTTTTGCAGCAAGTCTTTAGTTTGCTCGGAACTGGGCGGCACAGCACTGTTCAAGTAACTTGAGACACGGTCCTCCTCTTGATGTAATTTCAGTCCCCGCCTGCTGAGCTCAAAGTCTCGCATTCGAACCCAGGCTCTGATATCCTTCATTATAAGTTTAGGACTTGTTTGCGGATGTGTGTTGTTCATTAAACTGTCTGTTTGGCGATTGGAAATATATGATGTTCTTCATAAGGGGGTAACATACGTGACTGAGAAAAACGAGTGTCCTCACCCTCCTGTTCCGAATGCGACGCTGTGTCTATTTCAGTAGCACAAAGTGTAAAGAATTTTGTATTTATTAATAATAACCATAAGCAATAGTGATACACAGAGAAGATTTCAGGCATCTTTGTCCAATGTCGGATTTCTTGAAGTATCATGGCAGAGTTTTAAAAATTAATACGATTATAACATTTTGAACAGTTTGTAATCATTTACTCTTCGCACATTTTGTATGCAATTCATGTTACATGTCGCGTAATACTTCCTCTCTTAGGTCTCTTTAATCGCCACTGTCGGAAAAAAAAGGCTAAATATTGACCTTTCCTGTGTAAATATTACACCAATTCACCTAATTGTCTTCCTTTTGTGCACAGGTGCCAGCTCTTCTGCCACTCTGAATTTTATAATTACGCTCATTCTCGCGAATGTAGATATTGACTTATTTTAACTACATTTTTGACCTCGTTTCTTAATTTGGGCTCATCTTGGGCCCATATAAAAATTTAGCGATGCATTCGTGTTTTGCATCTTTCTTTTAAATGATTGTGGCAAAAATCTGAAAAGCTTCAAGAACTTGCGTCCTGTCATCATGGCTTACTCGATCCGGCGGAGATGGCGCAATTTTCTGGAGTTCCAGATGACTGCCTCATGGCAAGCATAATCTTGCTCTAATCACGGCAAACTTGCGGCACTTTCGGACTACGTGTACGCAATCGGGGGGTCGGATCTCGGCAATATGCCTGCGCCCAAAAGAGCCTCACGACTAGAGCCCGGATTTATTGCAGTTTCCGGCGTTAGTGCAATAACTGCAATGAGAGCTATAATTGCGATATGTTAGGCCGTGTTCACACGTCTTTGATCGCAAAGCGTTCACTCCAACTGATGGACGCGGTGAGTTGATTTGAGAGAAGCAGCTGCAGCAAACGCGGTAGATTGAAGAATGAAGCATGTCCCTTTTTTTTGAACGCGCTGCATCATCCAAGTTCAGTAAAGAGAACTTATAAATGCTGAATTTATCCTCTGCTGCGTTCACAGATCATGGACAAGTCGATATTTTTTTTCCTTTTTATATCTTCACTGTAATGATCAGAATTACTGTGCAGTACTCCGTGTACGACAAGAAAACTAGAAAACCTGAAAATGTTGTAAGAACACGGACGCATCTTTGATTTGGAAGTTCAACTGATTGCTCTGTGCTGAGTTCTCTTCTGTCGGTTTATCAGGCTATACATATTTTGAAAATAGGCTGTTCCTATCAAAATCAGTCTATGAGATTATGGGATTCGAATGTGACTTCAAACCGACGCGAAACATAAGCGGAGATGTAACTGAATGCGAGCCGTCCTTCATATGAATGAAGGACACTTTTAAGCGTGGACAGAAACCAAAAAAAGTTGACGCACAGTTCGTGTTCATATTCGTGATTGAACGCGTTACGATGAGGGACGTGTGAACTCCGGGCACTTATTATCACTGTCACGTGTCACAAGACTTCATACGCCATGACAATTGGTTCACTTGTCAATTATTGTTCCGTGTTTTTGTTGGGGTAAAAATATAACTGAGTTGTAAAATCATAAACTCTGACTTTTACATTTTTATAAAGTTTTTCGTTCGAGAGATACATCATGGTAACAGGTAAAGCGGGATATTTGCATGAATAATTCTCGCCATTTGCTAGAATTGTTAATTACCACATGCGAGTGCAATTTATACTGACAAATGTTATTTGGAATTGATATAGGAGTCCGTTGATCCACTGACATGCTATTCCCGTTTGCTATTCGACTTTCTTTTTGTCCTTTCGATTTTTTGCTGTATTTGCCTTTTTCTTGTTTTCTATTTCTTCCACTCCTATTGCTTAGGTGCAAAAAGAGCAATTTTTAGGAGCTATAACTGCAATATTTTAATTTTGTGATAGTCATTTATTATACCCAGCGTACATGACGTCTTGCCAAATATATTGTCTGTATTTGCATGATAAACAAACGTGCGTCAGAACGTTCTCAGTCAATTGGCTTGTGAGCATTCCTGGGAAAATTTTCTGCAGCGTCGTACGAGCAGCGTAAAAACAATCTGAGCGGAAGAACACTAATTGTGCTGCTCTCTCCAGCATCCTTCTTCACATACTGCTGCATCTCGCTCAAGATATTTCTTATGCGCAGTCAAGCGTACTTTATGCGCACGAGGAATCCCATTGATCAGTAACGTACACGCGATATCCACTTCTTGCACTTCATGAAGTCCCACGCGATTCGGGGCTGTCATGTCATCCATTCAAGCCACATGCTCGAGCACTCTGCACTTCCTTTACATCCTGAAGGCCAGTATGATTCTCGGCCGTCATACCATTCCCGGAATATGCACTCGCGCTATGCACTTTCTTTACTTCCTGAAGGCCAGCAGGATTCACGCCCGTCATGCTATTCCAGGAACATGCACGCGCGCCATGCACTTCCTTTACCACCTGAAGTCCCGTGCGATTCAGGGCAGGCATGCCATCGCATTTGTTATTCTATTTGCTGTGGGTAGGCAATTTGAGCGAATGTCGGCAGAATGGGATGGTAGGCACCTTGCTGGTCCCTCGCAATTGCCGCTGAGGCGGCCGTGCGGTGTGTGGGAAAATGTGAGTGCCATAATCTTGCGGGGCCGCGTAATCTAGGATAGAATGTGGTGCGTGAAATCAGGCAGATTATAGAGGGGGTAATGTTCTGCTGCTTCGTAGAGTAGTTTTTTCGGTTTGTTGATCAACCGAGCATGGTGTGAAATGAGCCGTAATGCGAGTGTAATGTTTTACAACCGCATAAAATAGTGGCTGCATGAGCGCAATATTATGTTAAAAGTAGTGAGTGCAGGTATGCTAAATAATAGAGGATGTAAACTGTAGTGTTCTTCAACGGTTTTCATAATTTTTTTTCCTGCGTACATCGATCAAGGGGAGACCGTACCAGAAGACAGTGTGGTGATTAGAAACTGGACGGTGGATTCGTTCTGGGTACGATGATTTAATTTTGGTTTATAGCTAGTAAGGAATCCATAAGAGTACAAAGCAGTTGGGAGAACTTCTAAAAAAAAAAAAAACTCAAGTGGCATAAATTATTGCGACTCGTTGTGATATAAAACTTTTCAATATGAGCCTCGTCATTATTTGCCACAACTTCACGGTGCCTTTATTGCGGCGAGATCTGGCAACAGTAAATTGTAGAAGGCTTCAAATTTAATATAAGTAATCTAACATCTTTCCGGAGTTAACGAAGCAAAGCCTCTAGATAAAAAAAAGTAAGACGAAAATAGCTTCCCGCATGCTGAAAACATTTATTAGGAGCTAGGCAATTATCAGTGCGTAAAATTGAAAGTTTCGCGCCGGCTGTCCTAAGAAACACATAGATATATGCATTGTATATTGTATACTATATTTTAACCTGAAAAGAGTGTCGATAAAAAGAAAAAGATCAAAGAAGAATGTGAGACTGAGCTATTGTTAGCGACGCCTAGAAGAAATGCGCTCTGAGAATCATTTAGAGGTTTTTATTTAAAAATAATAAAGGGCACAAAGATTCGCGGGTCACCTTTACAAATGGCAGTTGCTAGCCGTTTAAATTTTTCTTCAGACACCTGAGCACTCCATTTTTCAGCATATGTGCATTCGCACAGAAGCGCGTGAAGAGTGCAGCAGCTCAGTGCCAAGGTTGCTGTTGCGTTTATTATCGACACAACAGAGGTTCGAGCCCACACCGGGGATGGAAAAATTCTTGACCCTAGGGAATGCATAGCATCAGCAATTCTTTCATTTGTAGTCACTGATAGGAGGCGCAGTTATCTATTGGCTATTCCATCAATACAACGCCATAGCCCCGACAATCAGTGATCGACTGCAGTCATACACTCTTTTCGGCCCAAGTGGGTATTTATTCACAGAACAATCCAATGTATGTGGGTTTCCTAATTTGGGTATTCGGTCAAGGGACTATACCTTTATTCGTCGCAATGCTACGTCCTGCACGCTCGGCGACCCTGGTCAGTAGTGATCGACAGGTAGAGGCCACGAACCGTGATTCGCAACGTGAACAGTAATTTGATATATTGTTTCTTCTGTCCATTCAGTTCCTCAAAATATTTTTTTCTATTTCCTGATCTTTAATAATTCGTTTTTCAAAGTGGATAAGCTTCAACATAGTCCGTGATCAGCTGGACACGTATCCGCTTCTGTATCCTAGCTATTCCCGAGGCAGGAGCTGCATAACAACCGCAGTTTCTTTGCACAGCGTTTCTAGGATTTATCACCAGTAAAAATTGATATACTTCTGGGGTAGTTGGAGACTGCTCTGAATAAAGTATAATGTTTACTAAAGTGTAATATGCTCTTGTTTAGGAGGAAGATAAGGAAGTAGTAGCAAGAGTGGATGCAATACCTCCCTCCCCCCTCATTCCCCCATATTGTAAACTCACTAGCACATGCATGAATCCTTAAAACGTGCCAATACGAATTCTCTGTTGTCATATCTAATGGCCGGGTTCACTAGTTGCTATAATATTACTCATAACTAAGTTCATTAATGATGACTAGCTGGAATCCGTTAAAATTCCATGCAATAAAAGCAATGTTCTTCAGTGATATCTCGGACCCGCATCATCGTAATTTTTTCGATCTAGTACTGAAGGAACCTGTGGAATTTGTACAGAACAAAAGAATAGTTCCTCAATTACTATGCATTCTGACCCGTATCATGCATAGGCGATCAAGACTGAAAAACTGTTACAAGTCAGGCAGTGAATCTTCTGCCTAAGACGTGCGTGTAGGAGCAACTTAAATTTTAACTTGACTCTTCTCCTACTGATCCCTTCACAGTGGATACCTTGGGGAGGCCTTAATTTCCCTCTATCTAATACTAGTAAAAGCGTCACGGTCGTACTAACTATAACAGAGGGATGAGTAGAATTATCAATATAATAAAGGCTGATAAGTATTTAGATATCTGTTTGTTTATTCATTTATCTCTTTCTGTATTTATTTATCCATTTTCTGTCACATTATAACAAAAGAATTGAGCGAAAATTAGCCCAGGCTGGAGGCTGTGGTCATCCTGTCAAACTTCATTGACAACTGACAGGTAGGAAATTAGGCCAGGTTGCAGATGATGGCAAGCGTATATCTGAATGCTGTTCTTTCTTTGCCAACGTTGAATTCCAGTTAATGGAGATACATACAGCTTCTCTAAGCACTATCTTGCATCGAGATTTGTACTCTCTTCTAAGGTTTCCTTCATCCAAACTTTAGCTGCCCTGAGTTTACGCTTATGCCTGTATTGACTGCTTAATCATCGAAGCAAATGATAAGATATTCTTCAACGGTCAGCACGCGGGAAACGAACGCGAGGATTTCTTAGCAGCAAAGGATTTTCCGTCATTTTGTAAGGAGAGTGGAAAAAGATACATGTATAAACGTCTTTTAAGGACGCAGTTTGTAAAGCCGAACACCTGCGTCAGTGTTTGCGTCATTGCGTCACTGACGCACGACTGTGCAAAATTGTGGTGCAGTGGGCGCTCTGGCGCGAATTTAACCCTAAGCCGAAGGACCAACATCGAGTGTCTTGTAGGAATAGCATTTGAAACGTCAAGAAAAGTTGTCACTCTGCAGCCTAGGATTTTTAAAAGTGACTCTCTGGTGCATGCCGCAATAAAAAACTCTAAAAAAAATAGCTGATGCACTAGCGAAGAAAAACATATCACAGATGTGATTGTTACCGAGCTGCCATATGTGTGACGTCATGCATGACTTGTGAAATAGTTCCTCAAGTATTTCCTCATGGGGTATAGTATGGGTCAATATATATAATATAGGGTTAGGTCAACTAATGTCACCCATCCTATGTTATGGGGAGCAGCGCCCCCCGGGGTCTCTGTAGGTTACCTTAGTCATTAGCTAGGCCTTCGTGACTTCTGTCTTACGAGCCCACTTTACTTCCATCTTGATATTCCTACTGATGATATGTTCTGTTCTTTCTCGATTTGCTGTTCCCATGGTCGTAGAATCACTCATGGGTTCCACGTTTCTTTTGACATTCTTTATATCCCTGCTTTCTTCGTCTCTTTGGATCACTACGTATACTCTGTGGGTAGGGAAGCTTAAACTAGGAAAATACTACTACTAGATCCTCGAGTATGAGGTAGCATCCGTCAATCTTGAAGCTTTTGACCGTAATTGGAGTTGTCATAGGCTGAGCATTGATTTAAAAAGCATGAACTGTTGACATCGGGCGTTGCGGATGTCAACTGCAGTGTCGTTACTGGCCTGCCGGTTGATCGTCTGTGGCGTTGGACGCATGTGTTATTTTTCTTTTGTCCTTTAAAGGGGAAATTTCATATGATGCTACCTCCTCGAACAATTAAGTTTTTGCATGAGTATCATAGATATAACGCATTGGCGCATCAGGTAAACCTTTGTTTCTTGTATAAATAGCACTAATAATAGCGTCCAGTCAAATGCGTAGCATGCGGTAATAGGTAAAAATGGCGTTGGATTTTGCGACATCACTCCATAGCATCATTGCTGCTGTATGGATGAAGTACATGCAGCAAGCGTATTGGTGTGAGTGGTTTGCCACAGTGAACAACTTGCTGTATAAGAAAAAGGAAAACGAAACAAGAAACGGTGGACCCACTCTCAATCTAGTTATTGATTCCTTGCTAGTGGTGTAAGGGTCAATTCCATTAGCGTTATGAACTGTTGAGTGAGTAATCAGATTTCACTCATTTTTTATGAATGTTTGAAATGCCTCCTGTTCGTGGGTGCAGAGGCATTGACTTTGAAAAATCGAGTCCATTTCCTTGAAGTTCCAGTTGTCGGTTTGGCCCATCAGCATAGCTTATATTTACAGTACTTCTGCCTGCAACGCCATTTTTGGATAATAATTGCAGCAGTAGAAAACAGAAGACCGTAACCCCTCACCAGCGTTGATTTACATGCCAAAGATGAAACCTTGCAAGCATCGTTCTTGTACCTCCGCAATAACGACTTCCGGCTGCAACTTTCACGGTCAAATACACCCCGGATCCCGTCAAAAGAAATGGCTATCCGTTTTCTTCATTACTTATTCAGCACTATTCAAACTGAGGACTTCAGATGCTATTCCTCTTCTCCCTGCAGAGTTTAGGAAGAAAATATTCAGCGAGCGCGATAACTAGCCACCGTTTGCATTACTAAGCGGTCATTTGGTATGCGCCTCGTGTTGCTTCGCCTTAATTGCTCTACTGTCTTTTATTTCAACGCTTTCTGGACGGCTCAGAATGCAGCAAAAATCTGACAGAGCGCAAATGACAAGCAGCGTCGTTGTGCTCAACAAACACCGACACCAGCATTAAAACTTGCCTTCAAAGCAACCAGGCGAGTCGCTTGTGAAATGAGAGAGTTGAATATATTGCTGACTGGAGGCACTTCGGGTGCCTTGAGCTGAGCATAATGATGGAGAAATAGACTTCGTACAGCGCCCCGCCGGATCCCTTGGCGAATTATTATTATTATCATCACCGGAATTGTCGGAGAGTCTTGATATATTCGTGCATACGGTACGTGCACAGTAGTGTCATTTATTTGCTGCTATGTCTTCTTGATAGTTACCGTAAAACAAAAATGCTGAGCGCAGTAAAGCAATAAACAGGAAGTGGATCCGATGTAGGTACGCCTTATGAAAAGGCAATTATGGAAACTTAGGAGCCGAATCTGTTCCGGAGATAATGGTGAAAAGTTAATTAAATATAGACTGTGCACCTTTGCAGGTAATCAAATGATGAATTTATACTGGCGAAGCGAAGCAAACAAATTTATTAAGTACACACAGGGACATGGTACAAATGCATGCAGCACAGTTGATCACTAGGGCCAAATTAGGGTAATTATGGAAAAAAATCCCTTAATTGCGCACAGGCACGTTCCTATAGTTGTGCAATCATATACCGTGCCTAGACATAAGTATTTGCACAACTCTATTTTTTATGTATTTTTAAAAATTCAGGGTCTGCCTTAGGATAATTAATAGAGGAAGTTTATATAAAATTGAAATAAAGTCGACATGAACTAATATAAAAGTTTGACGTTTCGGAAGCATCCTCCCATTTTCAAAAATCTAATAAAACCTTCTAAGGATATATACCTAATAACAAATTTTTTTTTATTTAAGAAGACCTAAAACGTGATGGTGTTAGCAGTGTGGGACCTAGAGGGCGATTGATCACGGTGCGCTATGGGGTCCTTATATAAGCGTCGAGCGGCACGGGAAGCGGAGGAGAATCGAGCGAGTGCAGTCGGAGGAAAAAGCGTCAGCCATGGTTGTGACGAGTGGTACAGCTGTAGTCGTTATATAGGGCGGGGAGAA
>LQNS02276622.1:1379643-1390518 GCA_001587735.2 Parhyale hawaiensis
CGTCTGGACCTCACAGCCCGCGACACACCTCAGTGCACTGGCTGTAGCATTCGCAATAACAAATTAAACTGCTTGCCTGCCCTCACGTGCTCTTCCATCGTATACTCCAGGAGCGTAATTGCAGCAGCTACACTCCACCTCTTCATTTACCAGCGGTCACTGCTCAGTTCCTGGAGTAAATATGAACTCTAAGCAAGGCGCAACTGAGCTGCTCTGAGGCCGCTGCCAGGGCTGCCAATGGGATATTTGAGAAACCCCATGATCTAACGAAAAAAAAAACATGCTTTGATACTGCGTGGTAGTAATCAAGACCCAAACTATACTGGGGAGAGTTAAAAGTTCAAGCATTAACGTAATACCTTTTTACAAAGTGGAAATTATTTTGTTCGGTGTTAAATATCAGCGATAGTACACTTGTAGCAGATAAACTCAAGTGCTAGAGCCAAACATTACAGAAACCTGAATTTTAAGCGCTAAAGACTAACCACGATAGAAGGTAGAGATTAACTTACTCTTAGTCAATGATTTTCCCCCTAAACTGGACTGTTGCTACTGGAGCCTTGCGCTGCTTTACAACGTGGCTACGCCTGAGGCAGTGTGACATACACAATACTTTGTACATCTGGCCCAGAGTATCACAATATGAAATTTTTCAAAGCCGGAAATTTTTTATTTCTGAGTAGACTTCTGCTTCTCATGAATAGAAATGGTTAAGTTTCCTGGACGTGAAAGTGCTTGGGCTTACTTTGATGTCTCAAATCTGAGATCAGCTGCAGCCATTGTGGGTGTGTCGTATCCTCCGTACTCAACCATGATACTAGCAACAACACTGAAGGGATACCGGGAAATGCTTTGTCGTTATGTTCGACTTGTGGAGAAGCTAGTCAAAAATTTATTTACTGTGCTTGACACCGTTCAGTCTAGTGGTCACAAGAAAAACACTCTGAGAGCGCATACCTCCGCCAAGCAAGTCATAGTTAATGGAAAACTGAAATAGGACTGAAACCAGGATTTCCTTTTTTAACGTCAAAAAATTTTGTCATTTGCGCCTCTTGAAATACTAACAGACTTTATGATTTTCACGAGTATCCGTCTATAACTTTTTTGCTTAATATGTTCTTTCAAGCACTACAACAAAGATAATCAAACACACAGACGGAAGAACCAATCGTCACAAAATTTGATCTGATGTGCCCTATAACATTTTCGACAATACCTGGAAATTTGACGATCCGTACGAATTTTTTTAGATATGTGACCCGCTGGGGGGGGGGGCAATTTCAACGCCGTCATTTTTTATAATTAGCTTATTCCAGAGTTTTGGCATTTTTCACATCTAGGTCAACCCACCTGGCTCCCCGAAGAAAAAAAATTATGAACAAATTTCAACTCCTTCTCCCTCTTTATGGGTGGACAGACAAATATGCAAACAAATATAGGTAAATACTTTACTGCCGCAGTAGCAGATTAGATAGGCGGCAGTAGACGAACCAATACACCCATTCTCAAAGAGACACCGGAACTTACGCCCCGGCCCTCTATGAGCTATTGTCATTATGTTAGTAGGATATTGATGACTGGGGAAACGAAAAGAGAATAAAAAGGAAGAAAAAAGAAGGGGGAGAAGAATCTCAGCTAAAGAGATTATCATGAATGCACGCATGTATGATCGATAGCCGCTGATATGCGGAGCTTTGAGATGTAGATGAAGCGAAAGTGAGAAGAAGACGGATTAAGATGGTCTGGGAAGCTTTGGCCGTTAAAAGCTTGCGACTCGTGGAAGAGGGGTTCTCAGCTGTGGAGGATGCATCTCCCAATGTATGTCAAGACGAGTTTTAAACGAGTTTACTGACTCTGCACCAACAAAGTCGAAAGGAAGTCTATTCCAAATGTTGACAATGAAATAGGGAAAGAACTGGTGACTTAATACTATTATATTCTTCGAGCTTTATCCTCGAATTTTTGACCGTTGTTTCGCAAGCGATCAGTAAGGTCTCTTTCAGAGAGTCCCGTTGGCGAGCGTAATATTTAACGACTGTGGAATGCCTAGACGAGCATGGGTAGTGATAAATTCATATTATTTAGTTGCTGCAAAACCTTTACATAGGGGATTAAGGTGTTTCTTGATATATATGATTGAACTCCCTCCTCTGCCAGTTTCTGCAGGTCAGTCTATGTTGAAAAGCTTGTAGCCTTTCAATGTAAATTCTGTTTCCAGATTTTTGTTGAAAGGTTGATCCATGTTTCATTGAGTACGATTACATCATACGAAAGAGTGGCTGCCATAGCTTGTAGTTCATTCATCTTGTTTGTTATGCTTTGAAAGTTCCCAAATAAGAATTTGACAATAGTGTTTGCATTGCTTCTCCAAGTCACTGAAACGCTTGAAGCGTCCAATTGCTGGAAAAAGATTGGGGGCGCGAGATCAGCAGGAGCATTGTCAGTGGCGCCGACAGCGTCTGTCTGATGGTGAGCAAGGGAAGATTTTTGTATTTCGGCTTGACAGTTTCAGATTGTTTTACGTCCGCAGTTATTTTAGGGACAATAGGTCGTTTCCCGCCGAGTTAGCCTTGCTTCTCATTATTCTTGTTTGTGGTTGCTGACAAGAATTCGTCTTTGGAGGAATGTTCCTATCACCTGACTTTCGGGTACTGCGATTCCCTTCATGCGTTAGTATGCTTGAGATTCTAGGGAATTCGCCACGCTTTTTCGCTACAGGTATCTGAGACTATGACTTTTCTTTAGAGACTCTTACTGAACTCCCGCGTTCAGTATTGGATGAGTGAAGGTCTGTTTGGCGGGCGTTGGTAGGTTGTGGTACATCAATGCCTTCAGGCATTGCGGTTCATCGATACGAGGGCAGAGACTATGGATGGTAGGAGAGATGAAGGAAGCAGACGTGACATCTGCACGGATGCATCTGGAGTTGGAGTAATTTCCTCCTCATCCGTGTGAAGCGAATTGGTGATAATTGAGCCCTCGTTTCCCTTAGGATTGCCAACCGTTACCCCACTAGGGGATGAGATCTGAGGATTAGAGAGGACGGCCGCAGGGACATTGGGAGCCGTTTGCCCCATTGCCGTGAAAGGGGGCTGGGTGGAGAGGCTGCTTAATGATGGTCTTGGGTCTTATGCACAAGCCTCTTTCCAAACCAGCGGTTTCGGAAGCCTTCGCAACGAACAACATTTCTCCGAGGATATGGTATCCAGCGCCATTGAAGTTAACCCCATCAGGTAAAAATAGTCTCCAATCGTCTTCAAACGAGGGAAATGGATCAATAAATTTGAGCCCATTTTCCTCTGCCTCTCTTTTAATTTATTTGTTGATGTAGCGGATCCTAGAGTATAGGCAGTTACCAGTCCTGAGACGGGACAGAATACTTGACAGAGAGACATGGTCAGATTTCTGTTTGGCCACGGCAATGAGGTCTTTAATGAGCTGCAGCTGAGTTTCGGAATAAGTTCGCAGATCATTCGTTCCAACATGGATAATGACGTGATCCATCTTTTTGCAACGGAGGTCTTTCAAGATTACAGTAACATCAGAACTGGATGCTTGAGGTCTGCAGATGACTTTCCGTTCCCTGCTGCCCCATTTAAGGGCATAATACTGCCCTTTTGTTATTTTATCTCCAATAAGAAATGTTTTTATCGCTCGGTGACCTGGAATCGGAGCAGGATTGCGTTCCCTTTCGTGGCTTGGAGGCTGAACAGAAGTCTCTGACTTCTTCTGATCACATGACTGGGGTGACCCGCGCTGCTGCTCCCCGTTCACAGGTATAATTTTGGGAGGAGCAGATGTTGCTACATTATAGTAACCATAATTAGGAGCAGCAAACCTATTGTTCACTTTAGTATGATTTGTCTGATCCAAAATTGCGCTAGTTGATCTACGCTGAAATTTGTTGCGCATGACGGTTTTCCACGGGGAGGGTGATAACCACAAGCGAGTTTCACGCATAGCCTTTTCCTTTTCGCCACCTTCCCCACGCTGCAGCGCTTCGCGATTGTTTATCAGTTTCTCTATCTCAGCCCTAAGGGCTTATATCTGGCAGCAGAATTTACAAGATTCTAGCTCCACTCGTTCATAATAAAGGAACTCTAGTGAGAATTCAAAATGGCATTCGTTGCACTGTCTCATATTGTAGGTCTGTGCTATCGGCATGAGAGGACATGAAAGGTGAAGAGGAAAGAGGACAAAAACAGAAATGGAACAGGTACTAGGTGCCGGAAATTCGGGACAGGGGCATCAGTGTAAGAACGTCACGCTTACCCTATCGATAGTGCCGTTACTACAGCTATGGCCCCAGATTCGAGCGAAATCGCCTGAACAGCTTAAATTAGATGAATGAACTTTGTTGATAAGTTTCCTTATGCAAAGTAACACCTCCATAATTATACTTTGCATCGCAAATATATGCTTAATTAATTGAACAGCGTACATAAGAATATATATTTTATATTACAAACACAAGGAAGAAAAACAAAGAAAATATCCTAACGTGTTATCCTGCGTCCAAGCAATTCTGATGAAACGAGTAAAAATCAAATAAGGCTACCTAGATATAGCTATAGTATGTTACAATGTATTAGAGGAAAAGAAACTCACATGCAAGAAAATATATAATTTGGTTAGGGATAAAATATGATGCTCTATATGCAAATTACGTTAAAAACTTGAGCGTATACCTCCGCCAAGCAAGGCAACGGTGACGAGCAATTTATATTGGTTCTGAAACCATGAATTTCTTTGTATCAATACCAAAATCTCAGTTGTGCTTTTCGGTTGAATTAAAAATTCCTGTAATTTTCAAGAAGGTGCGTTCAAGACTTGAGTTATGCTGCTAATAGACATTATAACAAACTTAATTCAAACACACAAACTGACTCACCAATCCTCACAAAAATTGAATCATCTATGTCTTTTAACAGTACTCTAAATCCTGTAAATTCCATAAGGATCCATCCATAATTTTTTGAGTTATTGTGCTAACAAGCATAAGATCAAACACAGCGAGAAACAAAGAGATGAACAAACATATCACAAAAATTCGGTCAATTACTCTTCGTTTTATACCGAATACCTCATATAAATTTTATGAAAATCCGTTCAGAACTTTTTGAATAATGGGCTTAAGAACAAAAGCAGACAGACAGGAGAGCGGATTTTTATCAAAATTTAATCATCTGTTACTTTCAATATGCCTAACAATCCCTGTAAATTTCATAAAGATCCGGTCATTAGTTTTTCAGTAATCTCGATGACATACTAGAATGAAGCAGACAAACACGACAAAAACATAACCTTATTGACGGAGGTAAACAAAGGAACTGCAAATAATATATAACACGTTGCACCCTACACAAATGTTTCTAGAAAGAATGAAAAAAAAAATCAAGTTCTAATTTTTTCGTTCCATTGCAGTGAGGATCTAGGCATTTCAAATGTCAAAAAAAAAAAATTACAATGAGATGTATTTTAAGTCTTGAAATAAAATTAAGACTATTGTAAGTCGTTTGAAAGTTTTGGGAGGAGTAGAGAAACAAGAATTAAATCAGAAATTGTTACGAACTCCGGAGTGCTACTTTGTTTTGCCTCCAGCCGCTAAGATAGGTAATTATCATAAGATTGAACGGCGGGCCTATGGCTCCGAGCTGTTCATCTTGGCAACGTTAGAAATTAACTTAATTAACAAATGCTTCAATTTCTTTTTTTTTATTTCATGTCGATCACTGCTGAACTAAACCTACACTCTGTTAAAAAAGGAAAATGAAAGGCAAAAAGCAAAACAAAACTTAAAAAAAGAAAGAGAGAAAAAATAATATTATTCCCTGAAGATCCAAAACATAAGGAGTTTAAGATTAAATATTCGATAGTGTGACTCCTAGTCTCTCCAAAAGTGTGAAAGTTTTTTTTTTTCGAGCGTTCTTGAAAAGAAGGTATAATCTACTTGAGAAAAAAAAAGAGTTGAGATCAACGCATACAATTTTGAATCACACCTATGGCAGGGTAAACTTCTGGCCACTCGGGAAGTTCAGGAGTCATAGTAGTTACTTTGGTGAGGATCATGCAATTCATTGAGGAGGAAAATTTAATAGAAGAAATTTGATAGAGGAAAAATTGATAGAATATCATATTGCTTAGTGACTCAGGATCAGCGTCTTCTAAGTTCGAACACATAATCCAACCAACAGAACCAAAAGCAACGAAGAAAATATCTAGCGGCAGCACTCGTTAACAATGAATAAGAACATAATGGAATACATTTTAGCACTATATTTTTATATGTATGTACACAGTATAGTCAAATGTTGTTGATTATTTTCTGTAGTGAAGTAACGGTCGGCGGTGATGGTGAAATTGCAGCGGCGGTGATGGCGAGGTGCCAGTGCTGTTGGGGTTTCCACAGGCTGGTGGGTGACTGCAAGGTGAGATTTGATGTGTCAGCAAACTAAAGGTACTGATAGTGCCTCACTCTCAAAGCTCCAGGTTCAAACCTCGCTACCAGGTAGGCAAGTTCTTCGCGCCGCTGGACGTGATCAGTGAGCAGCCGGTCTGCGTACTGCTGTGGGTTTGCTGACCTTTCCCAGCAATGGAGAGGGTTGGGGCGTAGACTGTCGCATGGAGCCTTCCGCCACTGACGCTTTAGTTCTAGACGATCTGTTGTCCACTGCAGCCGTATACTCCTCTCGGGCCTGTTGACCTATATCCGCAGCACAAACCAGTGAATGTGAATTTTCAAGTTGGGGTACGATCAGGTTGACTTTACCTGTTACCTGTACCTTCAACGAAAACATTATCACCGCTCTTCGCATCGCTCGTGGGTGATAAACATAGAGATAAATAGATCATCACAAACATTTGGTTAGTTACCCTTCGTAACATTTCTAACAATTCCTGCATATATCAAGAAACTCCGTTCATAGCTGTTTGAGTTATACTATTAAGAAAACCAGGCACATAAACTAACGGTTGGACGGAACTTCACCAAACAATGATCATCTGTTTCTCCTAACATACTTAACATTCCTTGTAAATTTCATAAAGATCCATCAATAACTTGTGGAGTTATCTTGGTGACAGACAACTGTAGAAACTGACAAGTAAGCAAACTCTAGCAATTGATTAACCTTCTTGGCGGAGGTAATAATGTATGTCAGAGAGTTAAACAGGATACCATGCGGACAGCGGTGCTTGTGCTGCATGCTTTCCGTAATAGGAAAGGTTACTTTTGTAGTACATCGGTGATAATTCGACGTCCAGTGATACAAGAGTGGCGTCCAATGACGCTAGAATGGCGTCCAGTGACGTACGAGTGGCGTCCAGTGACGCAAGAGTGGCGTCCAGTGATGCAAGAATGGCGTCCAGTGACGCACAAGTGGCATCCAGTGACGCAAGCTTGGCGTCCATTGGTACGAGCTTGGCGTCCAGTGACGCAACAGTGGCGTTCAGAGACGCATGAGTGACGGCTATTGACGCAAAGAAAAAACTAGACCCGTGCGTTGTCAGCAAATGTCGACGGGACCGCATAGCGCCATCCGTGCCCCCGATATCATGCTAAGAAAAAGTACGGGCCCAAGCACGGTGCCTTGAGATATCGTACTACACTGAATACCGGCTGTCTTGAAGACACTATTATTGACGATTGTACTTCGTGTTCTATTGGGGGTACAGCGGGCAAGAAACGCAGCAAAAACGATGGTTGTGAACTGTATCGTTAAATTGTAATCTAGCTTGAATAGATGCTTTGCCCTTTTCTTCATCTACCAAAAGCCAGAAGTGAAAAAATTTCTATTTCTCACTAGAACGCAGAATTGCATACGTCATAATAATATTAACTATATAGTATGTTCTTCCCTGACAACAACAGCAACTCATATTGCCCTTTTTTCAACTAGGGAGTAGTGTATCGCAAAAGTATTACGGTACCGTAAAGTTATTTCTATGCCATTCTATGCCATTCACTTACACCTAGTGAAAGTAAAGTTATTTTTTAGCGAGGAAACCCCAGAATTGCTGTTACCGTGCAACAGTTTCATCTCGCATGCATCTAGTGTAATTTATTTCGAGCTGAAGCTATCGATATCTCAGTCATTCATCTCCGACGAGTCTTCTGCGATCCCTGTTTTCGAAAGTCATTTCATTCCTGCATGCCTTTCGTGCTTCAAAATATCGCTTTCCAGAGTCGTCCGTCATCAGTTTTTGCCGTAACTATTGCAGTGCATTCTCAATGTTTAAACCCCTTTTCCAGCTTCCTGCACGAGAAGAACAAAAGGAAACTTATTCGGTTCGGCAAGGGATGCTCATTTCTTTTCGGAAGATCCTCCTTGTATACGATAGCGTCGCTCAAGTGGACTTCACAAGCTAGAAGCGTAATTAATTTTCTGCCCCGGCAGATGCCAGTTATTCTGAAGGAACGCACGAAAGATAATGCAAATGACGAGGACTTCGCGAGCTCGGTAGCTCTGCTGGCCAAGAGGTACACTGAGCCGAGGGGTTTCTAACTCGAGAAATGTGGCTTGCCATTTCCTTTTTACAGGCTGAATACGTTGAATAATGGACTAGGCGTTTCAGGCAACGAATTTTTTATGAAGTTTCTTCGAAGACAAACGAGAGGGAACATCTTGAAACTTGAAGTTTGCCTCGTACACTAGGCTTGTATTTTACCAAGTAGCTACTGCACTATTGGAGAAAGCCCAGAAAGATCATCAATTTAAACGGTTTGCAAGCGTTGCTGAACTTGTAGGAAGCATCTTGGGAGAAACGGAGCAATTCATCCACTTCTGTAAATTTTCTGCATCGATGTTTCTATATTTATGCCTGGAAATGATGTTCCTCCAAATACAACAATTTTCGTCCTGCAAATTCACTGTAAAATTTGTGCTTGTGACCCCTACGAAACTGTATACAATGCTGCAGATGTTATCGATTATTGTATATGTATCATGATGATCGAAGCACTTTTGTTTCATGACATTGAAATTTAATCGCAAATAAGTCCAAACGAAATCTTAATCTGACGAATTCGTCACAGGAGTGCAAAGAGTGTTAACTTTATCCGTGCCATGTTTTGTTCCATCGCTTCGAAGGCTCTTTCAGCTAGCAATACAATACATACCTAAGACAAAGAAATCTTGTAATTAACACGGTCTGGTTAAATTAAGTCCAACTATATACTGCTCAGAAAGACCATGGTTTATGATTTTCCAACGAGAATGTTTATAGTTGTGGACGTTAAAGTGCATGGTATAAGTAGGTAAAGGTAACTCATCGCTTGACCAGTTTGCGACTCTAAAACGGTCTAAAACGTGACCTAGCTGGTGATCTCAAGCGCCGCTACTACCGTTCTTGTGCCTGCGTGTATGAAAGTAACGTGAATAAAAAGGCAATTATTGCCCAAAATATAATGAAGAAGAGGCAAGGGGTTCCTGTTGGATATCTTGAAGTTAGATATGCACAAACATGGCTTTTGATAGTATAACAGTTTTTTGTAATGTTTGCGAAGATCCTCTTGTAGCTTTTTGAGTTATGCTGCTGACAGACATTGTGACAAACATAAGTCAAACACTCAAACAGACCAATCGATAATCACCGAAATTCAATCGATTATGTGTTCGAGCATTGCTAACAATTCCTGTAAATTTCATCAAGATCCATCCATAATTTTTTGAGTTATTGTTCTAACCAGCATAAAATCAAACACTGCGACAAAGGAACGAATCACCAGATCATCCTAAAATTTGGTCAGTTACTCTTCATAATATACTTAACAATTGGTGTAAATTTCATGAAACCCGTCCATTGCTTTTTAAGTTATAGTACTGCTAGCAAGTGTAACAGTCCCCAGTTAACTTCGTAAAAATCCGTTTATAGTTTTTTGAGTTATCTTGGTGACAGACAAACAGAATAACAGATAGATAAACGGAATAACAGACAGAAAAACACGGCGAAAACGTAACCTCCTTGGCGGAGGTAACACGGCATTTCGTAGATTGCTGAGGATTCTCTAACTGTCCTAGCATGCCATGGAGAGATATAGGATTTTTACAACAAATCGCAACATTTTAATTGAACTGCTTATACGTTGTGATTAGGTAAGAACGTTTAATGAAATGAGTAAACAAAAATCCCAAATAGATACTATAGTGGGCGACCGAGTTTGGGTCTCCAGGTGACATCACAGCTGCCTAACAAGAAAAGGGGGTGGGGTCGGATAAGAGAATGGGTTACCCTTTACGTCGTTATACCATGGTAGAGTGCGTTATGTTGTGTTTGACTGGGCGCCATACTTAAGCCTTCGATGCTGACTTGATCGTTTCTTCAGACCTGTGCACTGACTTCGGCTCGTTGAATTAAATTTCAGATTTTGCTATGATTATTTTGATGTGTTACATGCAGCGCATTTGTAGATTTACTATGTTTATTCTGAAGTGTAATTGTATTCCATCTTTGACCTAAGAGGCATCACGATATTACGCCAACGTGCAACGTATATGTCACATTGTTTTCAACATTTTTTTCTTCTTTAATTAATTTTTTATGATTTTATTATTACTATTTTTTATTCCGCCCCAGGGGTAGATGCTGGCGGGGCCCTTTACCTGCCAAAAGATGGAGGGTCCTAAGTGCCGTCTCCGTTGGACATGTTGCAGCTTGCCGCAGTTCCGGCTGACAAGATATATATATATTTATATATTTTTTTTAACATTAGGTAGGCTCGCAATACTCCCCCTCTATTTCGGGAGGTACCCGCATTTTGATGTGGCCGACCTATACCACGAGGCCTCTACCTTCTCCCGTACGTACGGAGGGCCATGGAAGAGACCGTCTACAGGGGCGTAAAGTAATCGAACTGTGTAATCAGAGATAGAATGA
>LQNS02276622.1:1398688-1413677 GCA_001587735.2 Parhyale hawaiensis
AATAGCCACCCCTCTTCTAGATCAGTCGCGTGACACGAAAGTGTACTAGCTTGAAGGTTCTTAAGACGAGCTCCAGACGGCGCTGGCGCTATACACGTCGCCTATCTTGACATTCTGGGACCCACAGGCGAAAAACTTGCTAAGCGCTATGTACGTTTGAGACTGTTCTGTGGGCACGCATCACTGTGCGCGCAGGCGGCGTTCAAATTCGCATGCTGTACTGCTCGCTGTATCGCAGATTAGGTTTGGTTAGGTAAGATTTAATTAGGTAAGATAAGGTTAGGCTAGGTAAGGATAGGTTAAGATAGGTAGTGATTCTCGTGGTTTTGACGCCACAAGAAAGCTTACTTGAACGCACGCACAGTGATGAACGTGCAGAGAATGGCGAGCTTGGCGCCAGTGCTTCTGTGACCAGCGCGAGGGATGTAGAAGCGAGTTATCCCCATATTGCACGAAACCGCTTACAGCTGGTTTGTCTAGTACTTGTATGCGTCCGGCTGGTTTTTAACCTACACTGCATGTTTCACGACCTACTAGTTTCACCAAACACAACCTCAGTTCTGCCACAGCTCTGCCAGTTATTTCAGCACTAACATTTCTCTTTAGAAATAATTTACCTGCATAAAAATGAAGACCAAGTCGATGATTGTCAGTCGGTCTCGGACGCTTTTACCGCAGCATCCCCAACTGGAGATTAATGACACTTTGCTTCAGGAGTCTAGCTCATTGGAGATTCTAGGTGTTGTCTATGATGGGAAGCTTACTTTTGAGCCGCATATTAGAAGGTTGGTGTCACGTGCTTCCACTAAGATTGGGTTCCTGCGTAAGGTGAATTCTGTGTTTGGTAACAGTCAGGTTGTCCGCAGATGTTTTTATGTTTTTTTGCTGCCTGTGTTGGAGTATTGCTCCCCGGTCTGGGCTGCAGCTGCTGATACTCACTTACGTCTGTTGGACCGACTTGTTAGTTCAGCCAGCAGGCTGTGCGCTGATAATGATCTGGTGAACCTGTCCCACAGGAGAAGAGTAGCTGAGCTATGCATGTTTTATAAGGTGTACAATAATGAGAGGCATTGGTTGTATTCTTCTCTCCCTGCCCTCAAGGTTTTTGGGAGAGAGACTCGTGTTGCGTGCGGAGCGCACTCTTTCACTTTGGAGGCTGTCATATGTCGAACTAATCAGTTCTGTCGGTGCTGTGTGCCCTGGTCGGCTAAAGTTTGGAATTTGTTGCCGTCTTTTGGTCGTGTTAGCCTGCAGGCTTTTAAGTCGGCTGTTGATGGTTTTTTGATGGATTTCATTTAGCAGCGTTTTGGGCTTCCCGGTGTTGCAAATGCTTCATTTGGGGGTGTATTACCTGTCCGTGGGCAAGCGTGAAGTTTTAATAATAATAATAATAACTTCTCAATAACTTTTACTGCCTCCAGATGTTAGCTCTATGTCTTACTTTTCGATATCCACTGTTGCTGGACGAAACGTAGCCGCGTCTGATACAAGGAGATTCAATTTTTATGCAAAATAGTCAGTGAAAAAATCGGTACTGAGCAGAAATATTATGTTTTTAGAACTTTAGAGAAAAAATAAGCTTCGTGAATACAGTTACTGCTTCTAAGTATCTAAAATTTTGATGCAGCGATACAGTACATGTCGAACGCTCAAATTTGATATTCGAGAAGCTGCAGCTCATTCGATCAGTTCGTCTGACTTTTTATTCTCTCCCAGAATACTTGGTTTTACGGCCACTATAGGTATTGTGAAAGTATACTCCTACTTTGCGTCGCTCCCAATTAGAACTAGAATATCAACGTGAGTTGCCCGCTTTAGAGAGCGCAGTATCCGAGCTTAAGGCTTCGTTTGGTACTCATCTATGACTGCCTCGCTGTCCATCCATTATGTGAAGAATATAGCTGGTGGCATACACCGCATCAAACGCCTCAACTTATCCATAATGGCAAAATATACATAATACGCTGCAACTGTCACAGGTGAAGCGTTGTAATATTGCTCACACTTTTTGAAAACACACGCTACTGATATCTGAAATATTTATCAGGCTTGTCGCTCTCAAATAAATACTCACCCAGTATGCCAGCATGTCACTCGCTCGTCATTAGCAATGAACGAAGCAACATGCTGGCCTGCTGTTCTGCTTTAACAGACCTGCTCTTAGTCCTTTTTCCTTTCGTGGACGTGGTTGTTGAGAGACAACGGAACATAAAGTAGTTTCGCAGGCAGGGTGAGCCTTAAATATTAAAAGCAAGTTCGCCGCTTACCAAAATTAATCGTCAAGTAATAAGGGACCATAATCATCAGTACGTTGCTCAAGCTTGATTATAGCTTTCATAAGTTTTGTTGTCATATTGGCAAGAAGTAACTACCATTGTATCTGAACTGAGCGTCGTATTCAAATTTCATATTTCTTTCTATCCAGCAAAGAAAAACTGCAAAACTTATAAGCGCTTCTCTTTTCATGTATTCAGAGTGCAATTTTGAATTTATACCTTTTGTCGTCCGAGCGAAACTCAGGCCAGGTTTTAGATGATGGCAAAAGTTTACAGTAACCTCGTATATGAATGCAATTGTTACCTGGCCGACGTTGAAATCGAAGGGCTGAAGATAATAACACCTGCTCTTAGCGCTCTCAAACATCCTGATTTTATTGTGTTCCTACAAAGGCGGTTGTAATGGGAGGAGAGAGCCTCAGCAATCTTTCGGCGAGTGCACACATGGCTGAGTCACGTGGCGGGAGCAGGCGTTCTGGACCCCTTAAACTGGCGGAACTGCTCTCATGCAGTGGGCCGAAGAAGAAAATTGTGTCTGAATATTGATAGCACAGTGCTCACTTTGTTACTTTCATCATAAGTTAGTATACAGGATACAATTTTTTTTCTACAAACCTCCAGCCGCTCGAAATTTCGTCGATGGTTAGTGGCTATAAAACTCTGAAATCAGGACTCCTTTCTATACGGGCTCCGTGAGGCAATGCCACTCTCAGATCGGAAACGCCACTCAGCCAGTTTAAGGGAAATGTTTACTTGAAACGCTCCTGTAGGGTAAATATGGAGGGTGCACTCCTCCCATTACAACCTCCTTGGTTCTACAGAAAAATGCGCTGCCTCAGTTGTTTTCCCAAGTTGTTTCCATTCGTTGACGAACAACATAGCGCTTCAGCGGAAAAAAATCGACTTAGATGGTATCCTGGCGTATGCATGATACCTAGTCAGAATTGGTATTATGAGCTATGCTTGACTGCGTGCTAAAGGTAATGAATATATCTGTAGATCGACGGAGGCCAAACAAGTTGCACTTCTCAGCCACCGACTAATGAAAACACAGATGGGCCTCTTCCAAGCGCAACTTAGTGCTACCCCGAGATTCATGTGACCTCATCCTTCAGCAATCAGTATTGAGCCCTGAACAATCATACAATATAATAAACACCTTCGTGAGTTTATTTGTGTACGTGTTTATCAGTACTATATAATAATTCACGTCGTGTTTGTATATATATAATCATTTATTTATTTATTTATTTATTTATATCTTTCCTGTCACGCTCTATGGGAATAAGAGAGGAGAAAATTCAGATTTCAAAATTTAAAAAAAAGTGGGGTACGTTCTAAGCGAAAAAAAAAAGTTGGGTACGTTGCAATCTTTTTCTTCAGTATTAGATAGGGGAAAAATAGAACTAATAAGAAAGGAGAAAATTCAGATTTCAAGAGGCGAAAAAAAAGTTGGGTACCTTGGAATTTTTTTCTTCAATATTAGATAGGGGAAAAATGAGGAAGCACAAAAGACGGCGGGGGTTTTGGTGAAGTGTTAATTTTTTGCCGTCATTTATAATGACGGCACGGGCCACTAGTAAATTTATATGTTGGTATGTTTCATGCCACGCTCTTAACGAAATAGGTGAAATATAAGTCACTTTGTAGATTTTGTAATTAAATTGCGTTCTTATGGAGATCGATGACCAGGTTGTAGTAAATTGCGAAAGTGGAAGCTTTATCCCTTTATCTGAATGCACTTCTTGCTTAATAACATTCTTGAAACCGAAACAATAAAAGTAAGTGCAGTTTCTCTTAGCGCTACCATGGAATCTGATTTTATCACTTTCTCCACTCATCGAAACATATGTGTGCTGTCGCTCCTCGACGTATAAATTCAGTAGCTGATCAACGAAGCACACACCAATCAATGGTTTTCCACGAGGCAGTAGACACAATCATTTCTTTCAGCTTGCTTTCTTCCTTTGCGGAGCAAGTATCGCTTCAACAGAAAAACCAAGACGTACTGAAGGCTTATCCTTCGGTAATTAGAATACGCGACGGGGAATGAATTTAATTTAGTATTGTTTTGCTGTTTGCTAATGTAACAGTTTTTTGCACTTCTACTAAGTTGGGAGACGGTTGTGCTGCTTAGAATGAATTAAAACAAAGAGCAATCACCTCTTATTATTATTTTAGTTGGCCATTGTAGCGTATCTTCCAGAAGTATATTAGTAACGAAGGTAAGTTAAAATAGGGATACTTCACAAATACCTTGCAGTCATTTTTGACAGCACCGGTACTCTAGTTTCTTATGACGATAAAATATTTGGACTGAGCAGTACTAGAAAATATTACCGAATAAGATGTAAATTTAATCGAGTAAATGTGCTGGATATTCTTTTTGTCTTAGAAAGTTGAGTCACTCTCATACCAAAGCCGCACATGCATTCACACAAACAGCGGAAAGCAAGGATGGGCGACGCACTCGTCCTAAAATATATTTAAACTCGGTAGTAGAGATACGGTGGCGTGAACGACTTGCAAGCCGCAGATCTTCACTTTACGTTGTTCGGACGAATGTATGCAGTGGCACGGCATCAGGACGATTTCATTTAAAAACGCCTTGGGTTCAGGGTTTGGCATCGACGAAATTTTGAGCGGCTGGAGCTTTGAAGATAAAACTCTTTTGCAGTATAGCAGCGTACGTTGAAAACAACAAAATGACGACTGAATGTCATCATTTAGGTAAAATGTTCTCGTCCAAATACTGAATTGCCTCTCTGCCATCAACTTTGTTAGATTTGCCTTGATTGACCTTTTAAACCTGCAGGAAAGCGATATGAGTGTTTTAAATCACTTCTTGAACTATGAGTTTTTTTGTTCGGCTCCATCTCCAGCTTCTACGCTTGCAGCAATGCGGAAAACATGGTGCTTCTTGCGTATCCTGTGACCTTAATAATCTCTGATGCACAATTACCAGCGCGGCGCTATTCAGCAACTGCCTATCTACAGTGAAATTCCTTTCCTAGAGCCATTTTACACTAGATGGACTGAAAACTTCCAACTACCTACAAGGACTGTGGCCGTCAATTATTGCCGGCTAGACCATCGGTCCTCCTAGGCAGTACCTATCTGTTTTTGACTGTTTATTTTCGATGAGCAATACCAGTGTGATCATATTTCGTTGCGGCCTACATTAGACAAAAAAAAATAATAGAAGTGAGGACTGTTAGGTAGTGGCAAGTTTGTAGGACTATCGAAAAAGAGGTTTAAAATTAGATTTTAAATAGCCGTCAGTTGACGAGTCTGGTCCTTCCAGGGTTGAACTGTTAATAACTGTGGATTCATAAACGTAATACGCTAAATTTTTATTATTAAATCGAATAAACAAAAGACCTCACGTGGAGAGAATAAAATCATTATCGTTTACTCCCGTTAGACCACATCTGTACCTCTTCAGTTCCTCTTCTGTACCTCTTCCGTACCTCTTCTACATCTCTACTGTACCTTTTTTATACACTTCTGTACCTCTTATGTTCTTCTTCTACATTGCTTCTGTACCTCTTCTACATATGTACATATCTTCTGTACCTCTGCCCCTCTCGCTATACCCCGCTCCAGAGGCTAGGGAAACGTAATCTTCCCACCACCAGAAACTTCGCTTGACATTTTTTTAAGCGAGCATGTTTACATTGTCCCGCCCTGGTAGAATTCGCCAAATTTATTTATTGATTGATGCGGTCTGATGAACAATAGAAGCAAAAATCACCGGTTTCAGTACGAGAAGAATTGCTGTTTCAGTCTGTTTGAGATATTACGATGCAATCATATTTTAGAGGTGTGTGAGGCCTGCTGTTATTTCAATAGATAAGATATCACAATAACTTGGAACCTCTTGGAAAGACGCATCCCCAAACGCAGCTCAACTTCGTGTAGCATCTGCCAGGCACCGAGTCATCCGAACTTAGTCTAGCGTGCCTTGGACTGACCCCCGAACAGACATTACGGACACACGGTTTAGAGAACTAGCACGGAATAGAATTTACAACCGTCCCTCAACAATGTAACTTGGGAATGACTATCACACACAAACTACAACACAGTCAGCGAGTTGACATGAGTGTCAAATAATTGACAAGCTCAGTACTGGAATTCCTTACCAGGAATTTTGATGCAAATCCAAGGCCAATCATTATTTTGTACGAACAAACAAACATACCCATTTATTTCCCATGTGGATGCTGTGTCCAACGTATTAATGGCACAGCACTTTGAGGTTTGCATCCTTAATACGGTACTAACTTGACGTGAGAGAACTAGCATTTGGTCTGTCGAGTTTCCTGGTACAGTTTGCCTACATCTGATGTGATAAAAGTACAATAATAGAGTATGAAATCCAGTTCGTGTCATACATTAAACTTGGGCAAAATGCTATGGAGTTTCAAGCGATACGCTTGCGAGATTTTCGGAGCAAGACAAAGAGCGGAATGGGAAATTTAAAAGATACAGACCATCTAAAATTATTTTTCTAAGAGAAGGAGTGAAACAGACACAGAAGAATGCGCCTGTTCTGCGATCTTGCTGCTGTGCTCATGCACATAATAAGGGCGTAGCACCCTACACTATTTTGTCTTAAGGGTAGCATGGGAGGCAAATTAGCATTTGTTCTGTAGAATTACGCTATAGTGGACAATGTTCACTCGTTATTATAGACATGACACAATTAACGTAAATTCGCACAGACATGTTGCTTTAATGTTTTGTACTCTGATGAGCTAAAAAAATGAAGAAATTTAGAAACAGAACATTCGTATTAAAATTAGAGATACAATGCACGTTACTAATTGAACTTAAGACTTTGGCTACGTCTTTGTTACATGTGATGGACCATCACTTTCATTCTTGTATCATGGTTATTTGGGACCATCAAGTCATACTTGGTTGTTGTTACATGAACAACCATATGCAAAGGTTATGACATTGAAACATGCCGCTGTAAATTTTCTCTGTATTCTATCAAGTGCGTAATAGGGTATTTTTGTACTTGATATAGTATAACGTAAAATAAGTGTGCAGTCGATTTTCAGACTATTAAACAAATAATACCTATATTTTTTCGTATCGAGATATACTAGGATAAGTGTTTTTTTCTAGATAGGCAGGGGACTGAATTCTTCCAAATTCATAGATTATTACACAATTATTGGGTCGTCTCAAAGTGCGACAAACGCCATCCATCCTGGTAAACTTATTATATTCAGTCACATCATGTACTGGGCTAGATGGAAAAAAAAATGCACTGGTGCGCCCGCATTTTAAACTCGCTGTTCAATTCTGGTTGCCATATCAGTGAAGCGATATCGATAAAATTTAAATAATCTAACGTTCAGTAACAAAAGTGAAACTTCAGCTATGAAACGTCCCATACGAGTGTCTCCTACGAGAAGCTGGACATCTCTCTAGCAAAGGCGACTCAGGGGGCAGCAAAGAGAAACGTTCAAGTACTTGAAGGGGTTCAACGACGTGCTGACAAAGGGAATATCTGACACAGATGTTGATTATCGCCTCCAAAACAACGGCCGAAAACTCAAACATAAGGATCGAGCAACTACTCTGAGCTAGAAGTTTGTCCACATTTCTTCGTGATCATTTGATATAGACTCTCCTCCGAAGTCGCAGATGCAGAGACAGTCAATGCGTTTAAGAATCGTCTTGACAAACATTGGGAGCAACGTCCTCCACAGCTACGAACTCCCCCTCAAGGAGTCACAAACTCTTAACTGCCAAAGCTTCAGAGGCCACCCTATTCCATTATCTTTCATGCATCAACTTACCGTCTCTGAGCTCCGCAGATCTGCGGCAATTAATCTTACCTGCTCGATCAACTCCTTGACTGAGTTTATTTTCTTCTTCCTGATAAGATGTTTTAGTGATTTTCATATACTGACAGCAGCTAATAATGGGCCGGAGCGAGAGTCCCGGCTTCTCTCTGTCGAAGGGCCTGTTGGACCGTCTATATTAAGCTACCTAATCTAGAGGCATCACTCTGTCGCCTGTACATCATCGCTGGAGTGCACTGTAGTATGTAATAGCCCCGCAGCACTTGTTTACACGGGTCTGCGTACATTGTCGGATCTCTGATCTTTGCAGATACAGAGAGGAACTGCAGCACCAACGGGCTATTTTCCGTAGCGAGTCTCTCCTACTTGGTCATTAGTCGCTCATAAGCTCTACAGAATTTTCCTCCAGGCAGTGACCTGTTATCCCAATCTCGTTCTCGCTGGAGGAATATCCTACTAACTCATTAGAGAAGAAAAGGAATGAAGAAATCTTCCCCCGCCAGTCTCGAGGCCCACGCAGTCAATAATCCTCTAGAAAAACACACCGATATCTTTACAGCTTCCGATCCTTTTATTTTGAGCCTGCTTTGCTGGCACGCTTACGTCATTCTCTGGTCGATGGACACCCGCTCATTATTTTCACAAGCTGCTGCCTGGCTTTCTGTTTCTATTGTTTGGGTGGGGGAGGTCTATTTTAGGAGATCTGCGTTGGGGGTTTGACAAGCGAGCGAGAAATATCGAAACTCTTGAAATTTGAGTAAAGAAACATGCATAGTGTCATTGGTAATACGTTGTCAAAGTGATTCGTATTTTACGGCACCGGGGTGAAGTTGGGAATCTGCCCTTAGGCTGCAATTAGCTCGTTCTTTCACAACTGAGGAAAATTGCTAGTTGGTCGTTGATAAAATTTTATATATTCCAGGAAGCGTGAGTGACGCCGTTAGAGTGAACAAATTTCGCACTCGCTTGAACTTAGTTGATGTTACATTTTAGCCTTTTCCTAGTGAATGAAGTCCTTTGAAACGAGTGTTCATGTCCGCATTATTCGCTTGTTGCGACGGTTGCACCTACATATAGGCATATGTCGTAAATCATTGCATAATACGGACATAAAGGCAATGTCTGGTCGTTTCAGACATTGCTATTGCGGCTTGTTTCAGCCTTGTTTGGACCAAACAAATTTTTTATCGGCCATATAGGATGCTCTCCAAACTGGACTTGTTGCATAGAAGATAAATTCTGAACACAATTGTACTCGCCATGCCGGTAGGGGTAGGATCTCGTGTTAATACGGAAACACCAGTAATGGTTCGTGGCTGCTAAAGAGGGCGTGCTACACAGTTTCCTATTACGATATAATGTAATTCTTCAATGAAAATTACTGCAGAGGATGTCTACTGACGCTGCCACCTGAAATGTCAATAGCTATTTTTGTGTTGATGAAAGAATTGTATATACCCTGGTACACGGACAAGGTTATGACATTGAACCATGCCACTGTTAATTTTCTCTGTATTCTATCAAGGGCATAATAGGGTATTTTCGTACTCGTTATGCTATAACGAACAATAAGTGTGCAAACGATTTTCAGACCATGAAACGAGTTACATACTCTTTCTTTTTTCTCTTGCTTGGCTGGTTGTATGGTGGTTGATAACCTGATGAAGTTTCTTCTGTTCTCTGTGGCCAGTCTGGTGTATTTTAATAATAATAACCGTGAAGCCTCATTTGAAATTTCTACAGTTTCTACTTTGTAATGTCAGTCTGTCAGTATGATCAGGATCCCCTTGTTTATTTCAGAGTGCATTCTATCTATTCTGGCTAGACCCGATGTGATTTCACTCTTCTCGCCCATGTCCTATGCATATTGTCTCTTATCGGGTATGTTCCGTTACATAAGGCTGGTAATGATGATTGTAGTTACTGTTATGTAGCCGATGCTGCAAATTCCGTGGTTAGGAAAATTCCGTTGTTGGCGTTATTGAATCGACTCACTCGTCAAGTACAGTCAGTACTTGCGACCCTAAATAGGGCTAAGGTATTCATCTACAAGTTTTCCATCTCCTTAATTCATATCTAGTTTGAGTTCGATACAGTAAAACGCCGAAAACTAAGTCTACGTATTCAATCGTACCAAAAGAAAACGTGACGAGGGTCAACTCTAATATTTAAAACAACATATCAGAGTTATAAATAGGTACGTAAAACGAGAGTGTCTTATATTTTATCTTTTAATGAAAAAACATATGAACATTCATAAATATAATATGAAATTAAGGTCATAGTGCATAGACTGCACTTCTGGATTTTCGACATTCACGATAATAGTGTAAGATGAATTCGTGTCTAACAATGTTAATAACGATATTTCATATGGAGGATATCTATATGTGATGTTTTCAACAATCTATTCACTGAAATTAATATGCGAGATGTTTAAAATCATTTCTCCGACGGGCGATGTACGTCCGCCATCTTCCGCTTTCCTGCGTAACGACGTAAACAAGAACAATCACGCCCGTAGGCCGTTTCGCAATACGGTGCTTTGTCATGGCGTGTAGTGGTTGCATGCAGTGAACGACGTTGGTCAATAATTAAAACAAATATACGAAAATAGTGCTGCCGCTGACTATATTTTAATTTGTCACGAAGTGTTGCCAAGTATACTGAAGTGATGATACGCCCAATGCCTGAAGACAGTGACCCTGATGATAAAAGCTGTTAAGGAGGTAGGTGTGATTTTATTAATTTATTTAACCTGCTACAACGTGGCTCTTACTCATAAGGTTAGGTAGGCAAGGACTGGTTCTAATAATATCCTATGAAAAATGTATATATATATATACCTGTGTAGCCTGTCTAGTGCAGATAAGGCTGTTGCTATATGGATATTAGCTGAACCAGTCCTTGCCTAACTAGTTAACTTTATGGGTAACAGCCCCGTTGTAGCTCAAAAATGTTTCCTATACCCAAAATGTTCCGTTTAGTATACCAAAATACTATTCCAACTGCAAAATTTCTTGGAAATTTCGTAAATCTAGAAGTGCAGTTTATGCCCTATGACAGAAATTAACAGACGAAAAGTAAGACGTTAATTGACGAATTAGAGTTGTGAATTATATTATGTATACTATGACGTCGAAAATAACCAAAAAATGGCACAATTTATTTATATGAATTTCAACGTGTCCTAAAAATTGCATGAACATCCGCCCAGCACTTTAGTGCAAGAAAACAGTGACCAAAAATTCGAAACCTGACAAAAAAAAACTAGAATCAACCCCCAAAATATACCAGAGATCCCTTAAGAAACCTGAAAATTTATTAAATCAAAAACGTTTCCTTATAAATTCTCTTGATTATTTAAGTAAAAAAAAAAAAACTTGTAGTAACAAGCAAGTTTGGATCCTGCCCAAAATTTGATCTTTAATTAGGGGTGAATTTCGAGGGTTATTTCAAAACCTGAACCGGATAATCAGGTTGCTCGCAGAATCGAATCATGTGTTATTTGTGACAAGACCGACATACTGTATTTCGAAAATGCCTGTACATTTCGTACGGAACCGTCCAAAATATTTTCCGATATCTTGGACAGAGCCGACATATTCGCACAAGTTCGACAAAAAACATAACTTCCCTTGCAGAAGTAATAATGGTTTGCAATGCTCGCCCCTAAATTGCCAATTTAGCTGGGTCCCTCAGTTCTATATTCAATGGTAGTATAGAAAGCCTCTGCGAATGAAACTTAATTGGCATAGCAGGATACAGGCTTTGGCATAGCTTTGCTGCTCCTTATCTTATCTTTGCTCTGCTTCACGATTCTACGATACGGTATATCCCTTTTAATCATCCTACTTTACTAATCTTTCTAGTAATCATGTCCTAGTGGTCAATTTTTTGTATTCGTTCATTAGTTTATTTTGTTTATTTCTATTCCTAGATTTAGTATTTATATCGTAATCTTACTTGAAGTGTTCACCCCAAATTCTATATCTGTGGTCTATGTTTTCATATTCCTGCCTTTGGTTTCTACCAATTCACTATAAAAGACACAAGTTGTTCTCTGATAACCTAGCTTTGGTACGTCTTTTTTCCTTCGTTTCCTCTCTTATTGTATTTTTTAGTGTCCTAACGTTTTGTTCGTGTGCTTTGTGGCAGTTCACTTGCTATTCTTTGAGCTAGGTTCCTTCTGTCATGCGAAGTGGAATGATCCTAGCTGTGTAGAAATTTCTGCTCCCATGTTTGAGTGATCCTGTATAGTGTCAATTCCGTTCATGGGTCCCTCAAACTACTTGGCATGCACTGCCTCTCCCTATTTATTTTCTTCCTCTCCTGCAGGTGGCTGTTGTGAAGGCGAGTGGCAGTTCACTCTTAAGTGACAAATTAAACTGTTGGTTTCTCGCACGAATAGCATTGTTTCAAATGCCATTCAACTTATTGACGTGTACTATCCATTTCCGGTTGTTACTTACAATAATGATGACATTTTAACAAGCAATAAAGGTTTACTCTACGGATTATTGGGATCAAAATGGGCACTCTATATATAGGGTGAAGTTCCAAGCGTGCCTCCAATGCATGAACATCTTGTGTTATATGCAAGGGACAGGAAAAATTATTTCGTGAGATTAATTAAAGGGATAAATTCCATCCCTTCAACGCAGGAACACCATACATGACGCACGTGTGGGATGAAACAGTTCCCTAGCAATATTTGCTAGTAAATTGGGGTTTTACCCTCTGCGGCGACCCTAATAGTTTGTCGGATTGTTACCGAAAATACAGGAATAAATAATGAATCTAATGGTTATATGCTACATCTATCCGTTGATCCGTTGGAGAGATGAGTACCTACCATTTATGACAAGTGAAAGGCGAAGCTTTGCATGCAAAAAATAATAATAAATAAAAAAAACAACAACGAGACTGAGGGCAGTTCGATTGCACGCCAAAATTAAGCCTTCGAGGCTTGACTCGTTCGAAACTCTAGGCAGGTGCACCGACTTCGACCCACTAAGTTGAGGTTCAGGCATTGGCCCTCAATCGGTTACTCTTGAAACCTGCAGAAACTCAATCTTTCTCTGTTTTGAGCAGGCTCAGTGTACGTGGTCGCGTTGCTATTAACAATTGAAATGCGTTTTAACGCTTTGCCACCTGAAATTCTGATAACATTTTTTTCACTTTTTTTTCATTAAATTTATGAAAAATAGGTTAGTTGAGCACATATTTGAGAAAAAATTTAGTTTTACTTGCAAAAAACAGTATTTTTTTGCATCGGCTACTACAGATGCCGTCAGTGCCTTGGGTAATTTACATGACGCATAGCTTTTGTATAGGAAAAAATAGAGAGTGGCATTTGATGATGCCGTCAGGAGGCAAAGGGTTAAAGCGACAAGTCCAACGCTTCTGTCTGAAGTTCCGGAAAGTCAAGCCTCGGAAGCTTAATTTTGGCGCCCAATTGAATATGCCCTCAGTCCTTTATCGATGAACCTAGATCGAGGTGTACATAGAGAAAAAATATTGATACTAACCTTTCCACGAACCACTTCGCTCAATCATCCATCCGGTACCGGGTACAGCTGTCGCTTTTAATGTGTTTCTTAATATATAATTGTGGCGTATAGAAATACTATATACTTTTTTAAATGAAATAAAAAAATGAGATCTAATTTATTGCGCAATTTTCAAGAAATATTTCTCGAGGGAAGTCAGAAGACTCAGCCGTTTGTCGGATGAGAATCTAATAATCTTTCTTAACTGTGCCAAAAGGAAAACAATTGAATCGAGCCAATAATAGTAGGTAACAGACCGGACGATATTAATATTTCATACAGGAATGCAAAACGAGATGTCCCTCTATAAACTATGAGTGCGAACCTGTGGAGCTTTCGATCATACATTGATGTGTCGTAAACTCGTTACTGTCGCGACGGAGTTTTACGACTGTTGTTTTATCGTAGTTTAAAGTCAGAAAAGCCATAGTTCAGGCATCGTATATAATTATGAACCTTGCACTACTTCCATGTAATTCGCTTTGCATTTGAGGCAATTATTAAGTAGTATTACTAATATATGCGAATTTTCTGTTATTTTCTATTTGCTTGATAGCAGGAAAAGGCCCACTACGTTGTATGTATCGCGAATACACACTGTCATAGTCCATGCCCCTTTATTTTCTTAGCATGTGATATCGTTTTAATCACGAGGAAAATTACTTATAAAAATTTTGAGGATTATATTGCTAATTAAAATAATCCAATAATATCAAGATGAAGCAACCGTCTTCAGAGGTGGTATATAAATGGCCGGCGTCCACAACAATCGCGGGTTATGAGAGGCAGAGAAAACTTTGTGAATACGTAATTGCAAAAGTTACAACTGTACTTCCGGTAATGCTTACAGAAGTGTAGTAACTCCAGTAGGTGCTCCAGTTCAATCGATATCACTTGAGATGGACGTCCAGTTATCCAAACTCTCCATTCCTATCTATAACATATTCTAAGAATGTAATTAGTTATCCAAATCACTATATCGAATAATGAATTAAACAAAACTACTCCCGTAAGCCAACCCATAAACTTTAGAACGACACTTCAGTAAACTAATCCATTCAAATAGCGAGAGAAACATAGGAAAGCCAGTCCAGTAACCCAAACCACTCCATTCCACAAAATTAGGGAAAAGGAATAACGTCTCCCAAACCATTAGAATCGATAAAAGACATTCCAGTAAACCAAGCCATTCCAATAGACAAAACTTGGGAAAGGAAGTCCAGCAACCCAAGTCAAAGGCCTGTTTCGTTAGTCAGGGCTTCTTTTAAAGTCCTGTGCGCCCATTATCAAGGTCAGGTGTCGTCTTCTAAGCGATTTATAGGTCCAGTCCTAGATA
>LQNS02276622.1:1420005-1433252 GCA_001587735.2 Parhyale hawaiensis
TCTAAAACAAAGTTAAACACACAAGTACACCATGACAAAGACATAACATCCTTGGCAGAGTCAATAATAAAATTAACGTGTGCTTTTATAAAGCTGACGCGCACTCAATCAGCTCCGCCGTAGTTTAAATAAGTAGAAAAATTTTAAAAAAGGGGGAACCAGCAGCGGATTTGGTTGAGTCAAAAAGAGCAAAATTACTACTATTAGACATATGTTCACTATTGGCGCAATGTTTGGGAATGAAAAAAAAAAATTATTGTTTTTGCGAAAGCTTTGCCAGTTCGAAACAATTTCCCTCTCTGTTGGGCACACCTCACGAATAATTGCAGGGCAGTTCTTCCACTCTAAAGACACGGGCAACGGGCACACTTATTAATATACTTCTAGATTAGATAGGCGGCAGTAGACGAACCAATAGGCCCATTCCCAAAGAAACACCAGAACATACGAACCGGCACTCTATGAGCTATTGCCATAGGCTCTATGAGCTATTGAGGGCCCGCGCTGTCAAAAATGACAGCAAGAAATTTGTGATGATACTTTTTCATTGATTATACTTTCGTTACTAAAAAGCATGTAGATGAAAACGCTACGACGGCCAGCTCAAATTATCTTAAGAGATGCGTACTATCTACTGAGCAATGCACTTCAATTCGTCTTCAGCACGCTCCTTCCTTCCTTGCATTATGACTTGCGGAAATATTAACTATATTAGTAAGCAATGAACATCACTGAATTTAATTTTCGCTGCGTATCCAGAATACATAGAAAAAATGAATTTAGGAGAACGAAATTTTCGCGCCCAAGAGGAAAATCCTTCGTCAAAAAAGACAGCAACTTGGTATAAAGAATTGCTACGTTTACTACACCGGAAAATCGCTTCTTCTGCCTATCGTTCATTAGCTATTGGATGTGTACAGTACATCTTGAACAGAGAGAAAATGTAATTTCGATGTAGATAACAAGTAATGAAATCAGACTCCACGGCAACGGCAAGAGAAGCTTGAAGAGCAAGAACTGCATCCAATGTCAATAACTCTAAGTATTCCCTATTTAGCCATTTTCTGCAATCTGGTGTAATTATTGCCTACTGAATTCCATAAGAAGGGAACAGGATCGCCAAAATTTCAAATTGGCATGAAAGGCATTCAGATAATAAATGTTAAAGGATCTCACTTTTGCCTTTATCTGCAACCTGGTCATCGATCTCCGTGGAAACACAACTTCATTACGAAATCTGCAACCTGGCCTATTTTCGTTTATTTTCTTAAGAGCGGACACGAAATAAATCAATACACGAAGCGTTTTATTATATTAGGATAGTTCTGTAGAGCACTCCAACACGTCAGAATTTTTTATTAAGAAAATTAATAAGCATATTTTAAAATGATTCTTGAAGCTTACCCAGGGAAAAAGCTGAGGAAACTACATGTGAATATTGTAATCATCTGTCAAAATAGTATCATTTGGCTAAGATATTTAACCAGCCATTATATAGTAGCACCTCTAAGATTATCACCGACAGAGTAAAAAAAGAAAACACCTCAAGGACTTGCTTCAATTGATGCTTACAGTGGGTGCGGCTTGGTGACGCAAATCGTATTTTAACAATAAAAATTATGTTTTCCAAGTTTTGCTGCCGAAACTTTGATGCAGTTTGAGCAATGTTCTATCACCGCCATTATTTGATATGCCTATCAATATTCGCTTCAATCATTCTGCTTATTGGAAAATTAGAAAAAGCTGTGTTTTTAGGTTTCCGGCTTGATTATGCAAAGGTGAAAAATAACGGTTTCTGCTGTTTCAAACGCTTTTATTTGAGAAATATGGGATCAAAATGAACAGAGAAATCAATCAACTCAAAGGTAACGCAAACACAACTGGTAAAATGCTCTTCATTTCACATCAGTAGTTAAAATAGCCTACTCCATTTTTTATAATCTTCAGGAGGCGATTGTCGACAGATGAAGTCAGATTCAACACTTCGCATGGCTTGATCGACACACAGGCATCCTCAATAATTTGAATTCCAAAAAGCATCCAGGTTGTTTTCCTGTAGCATAAATGTTCCGTTTAGTATGGGCTGTAAATTTTCAAAGGGGTTTAAATCGGGACTTTTGCATGGGGTGGGCAAACCCTCAGATTGCGTTCTTTGAAGCCGTGATTCAAGAACCAACTCTTTCTATAAGGGAATTTGCGCGCTGGTGCATTATCCTGCTGAAACACTAAGGTTTTCTGCCAAACAAAGTTTTGTCTTCCAACCAGGGAGCAAAGTATACCTTAAGAAGCTGGCAGTATCCCTAGGAATCTATTTTTTACCCCTTTAAGCACCCTATATGGTCCAATAAATTCATTTCTTTCGATTCCAGCCTAGAACATTACCCCTCCGCCGCTTGCTAGCGGTGAATCCGGGTTCCTATAGGGCACCCTTTCAATACCCAACCAGACAACCATCCGTCTGGTCCATCCAGCGTGGCGCGACACTCATCGGTAAAAACAACATTTATGAAATTCATTTCAACTATTTATCACCCGACCTCACGAAGCCAAAGGTCACAAATGCCTTCTCCGCAGGAGATGTTGCAGCTGGCCGAAGCACCTGCTGAGAAAGTTAGTTTTATTAAGTTAGGTGGGTTCATTATTTTTTCCTTTCTGTTCCGTGAGGTGGGCTATCGATCGAGATAGCCGACCTTATACGCGGGACACATCTAGCCTCTCTCGTGTGGAAGGCCACGAAAGGGGCCGTCCACTCGAGAGTCTTTTCCTATTCATTGCGCCTTTTTTCTGCCAATAGTAGCACGCTGAGCCAATTTATACTATATGGCAGAAGAGAGCCGATGTCAAGATAGGATTTTCCTACTTGAGCCTCCTGACCGACTAGCATCACTGTGCGGGTCGCCTCTTGGCAGAAACGGTGGAAAACTAATCATTTAATGACATTTTTTTAGCCCACTGAACGCGCTTCTCACTATGAATTTTGCTCAGTGGCAGTTTTTAGCAGGATTCTTTACTTTTACAAGGTTTCTCAGCGTCTCACACATCGAAGTTTTTCTCGTTTGCGGTGCTCTAGCTACATCAAAAAAATCTGCTTGGAAGTAGAATGAGGTGTTCTAACCATCTCCCTAACAATTTGGCGCTAATCCCTATCGGTAAGTTTCCTTATATTAGCTCTATCAGGTACTTTCCTACAGGTCTTACCATTTATTGCATATGCTTTGCTTGTTCAATGATCTCTATTCATTTTCTTGGATATTTAGATGGCAGTCATTCTCTTGCCAAGCATTGATGTGATTTTCAGTCGATCAGAATCAATTAATACAGTTTTATCCCAGTTTTGAACACTTACATAACCAAGCCGGATACCTAAAAACACCACTTCTTTTTAATTTTCCTAAAAACAAGATTATTAAACTGGATACTGCTACGTGTATGACCTGAAAAGGAAAAAAAGATCTTGATTAAACGATGTTACATCATAATTTCGGCAGTAAAACTTGCAAAATATAATTTTTATTGAAAAATACGATTTGCATTATCAAGCAGCACCCAGTGTACTTTGAAATTAGCAGCAGAATGTACAATCAAGGTTATGGTGTAGCCATTGGGTCAGCTTCCATCATTTACAGCCGATATATGCTTCTCAAAGAATACGAGTCTAAATGTAAAAAAATTAAAAATTGCACAGTCGCATTTTACTGATGCTATCTAGACGACACTCATTTTATTCACTGATATGCGTGATGAGAATAACTACAGGTATTTTAATGCCAATTAATGGTTGTGATACATTAAATTTTGAATCCCTTTCTTCTCAAACTTAAAAATAAAGTCTTTAAAGCTTGGCATTTTCAAACATCACTGACGTTGGGATTTTGATAATCCCAAACATTTCTTTTTCACATAAATTGATAAAAATAAAACGATTAGAGTGCGGCAATAAAATCTGTCTATTTGACTTTCAGACCAACTAGTTTTACATTAAATTTTACGTCGTTATTAACTTTTAAACAGTAAAACCATCGTATGAGATACTGTGATTAAATTGGTTCGAAGAAAATTTGAAAAAAATCCCATTATGGATAATGGTACCGAAGATTATCTCTGAACAGATATGAACAAACAGTAGCTCTCTCTACGATGACATGATATACAGTACTTTTTATTTGTTTATTTGTTTCCAAGCTAGTTAGTCAGAGTATCTCACGGAGTAATTTTATTATTTTGTTACAGTTGTTTTCATTATGATGACGAACATGTCAGAACAAGCTTGTCAGAATACCTAACAGATGATTTAATTGCCGCACTAATCATTTTACGTCGTTTATTCAGTAAACATGGGCACAGACGACAGGCTTTCCGTTCACCAGCACGGTGCCTACGTCCTAAATAAATTATCTCCAGCACTGGGAATAATCCGTAGGCTATCAGTTCATGTTCCACATTACACTTTGTTATCTCTCTACTACTCTCTTTTCTACAGTCATTTGATACATGGGATAATAGTATGGGGAAGAGCAAATAAATCCTTGATAGATAAAATAAGCCGAGTACAGTGCAGGGAGGTTAAATTTGTGAGACCGAATGTGGGAGGCGTCGATGGATTCTCAGCGTATTCGTTGTTAAGATTTCCTCAAGTGTACAACTATTTCTGTTATTGAAGCTCCACAAGGTGCTTAACGGCCATCATAAACACTTTTTCGATAAAACCAATTCATGCCAGGTGGAGCATAGCTACGCAACTCGCAGGGTGCTAGCAGGCGATCTGGCCAACTACCGTTGTCGCACTTCCATGAGCCAGAAAAATTTCCTGTATCAAGCGAGAGATTGCTGGAATCGACTACCAACTTCTGTTCGAAACTGTACACAAACAAAAGTGTTCAAATCAACTGTTAAAAGCCATTAATTGCTCCATCAATGACTATTACTGGACAGTCAGTGATCAATGTAATTAATTTCACCCTTTCACTACTCTTACTAGCGACCCGACTTGTGTACCAATGTGCAGAGGACCGGTTCTTGAGCCCCTCTGTGTGTGGATTCCATGTTTCTTTTGCGTGTCTCCCGTGGGGCATTGGGTGGGCATACGGTTGGGTTAGTTAGGATTGCCCATCCTGTACTGTACGGGAGCGACGACCTCATGACAAAGCTTACCTTAGTAAAGCCCTCGGGATATCTTCCTTTCGTACGCACTCTACTTCCTTCGACTTCTGTGTTCGTGCAGGCGTTGCTTTGTGCTGTTCTTCCTCTCCTTCCGGGGCTCACGGGGTGACGCCCGGGAAGGGACCGTGTGGATTGCCTCGGCGGTTGGCTGGGCTTTTTGGGGCGTTTGCCTTTTGTGCCCGACTTGCATCCTTCCCGCATCGTGCTCCTGCTGCTCTTTCGTCCAACTGTTCTTCCTCTTCTTTCCCGAGCTGCTGTTCCTGAGCGCGTTGGTCCTGACTGGGGGTGCCCTCGTGTGTGGGTTCCATGTGTCTGTCGTCCAGCTTTGCGTCCGTTCTTTCTTCCTCTGTTGTGTCGCCTTTGTGGGGGAAACGTGGACTTGGGCTTTTGAGTTATAATAATAATTCCCCGGCTCTCAATCCCTGGAGGGGGAGCGGGGAAGCTATAGCTTGGCGCCTGACCCAAATAGAGGTGATGAATACTTATAAAAAATTGTCCTTGCATTGCTTGGCTCCGGGTAGACGTACTGTTTCTCAACAGCAAATATTGTGTGTTAACTCGCTTCATATGTTTTGCGCTGCTAACGTTTTTTTTTCCGATATAGTCGATGCTTGTGTCTCTTAGTATCTAATTGGGTTTGAGCTGCTAGTTAAATATTTTTGTGTACAATCATAGGCAGTGCGTTTTAAAATAACTTTGATTATAGATATCTCGATGGAGTGGAAACTGTTTTAAGCATTATACATTGTCAAAATAGCTTATAGCTACCTATGGGCTTAATGCAAGTTTCACTGTATTACCTCTATGCTACTGTTTTCTTCCAGTGTATTAAGAGACTTATTATTGTTGTTATTATCGACGGGATTTCACGACCCAAATTGGATCGGTTGAGCGATGTTCAGCCCTACACTCTGGCGCCGGGTCACATCCCGCGACCCACGGCTCAGAGCACTTTGCGAATGATGTGCGTTGTTCCAAGTAGTGCGCTTTTCTGGAGGGTTCCTGGGTGGAGATGGCCGCACTTCAGCACTCGCAGAGCAGTCTTGATATTCTTGGACGTTCCCCCAAGAGCTCCGATGACCACTGGAACGACGTCGACCTTCATCTGCCACAGTCTCTGTAGTTCGATGGCAAAGTCCCGGTACTTTTCCTTCTTCTCCGCTGCCTTGTCGATGATTCTGGAGTCGAAAGGGATTGAGACGTCGATCAGTTTGGCCGACTTTTTCTGTTTGTCTTTGACGACGATGTCTGGTCGGTTGGCGTGAAGTACTCGATCAGTTTCCATCCGCTCGTCCCAGTACATTTCCACGGCCTCTTATTATTATTACATACTGTAAGTTTGACATCGTATGATGTAGAATAATATGAACGTCCAGTCACCGTTTGAAGCAATCTCCAGGATAAATTAAGCTTTCTTTTTTCGGAAGCTAACCATTTTTGTAGCCACGTTGGTGCTTCCTTTGTCACTGAGACATCGTATACAATTTATAACAGGGTTTTTCTAACTCTACTGCATAAAAATACCAGGTTTGTTTCACTTTCGAATGTTTTTGGGGTTGGCAGTTTATTTCTGATGGCAACGTAGATCCCCGATTTTTTCTTGTCTCATACAATTTGGCGGCCTCCTATTTAGAAGGGTCTATGTTGTAACACTTGGATTGCTCTACACTTACAGTATCTTAAAACCTTTGTACGTGCGATTCTAGCAATCTACCTACGTACCTTATCTTAAAACTCTTGTACATACGTATCTAGCCATCTACCTACGTACCTTATCTTAAAACCCTTGTACGTATCTAGCAATCTCCCTACGTACCTTATGGTAAAACCCTTCTACGTGCCCTTCTACCTACGTGTCTGCGGTATGTGTCACGCTTTCCATGCAAGGTAAAGAAAACAATCTAAGATACCGGGCAGTAATTGGGTACAATAAAGACGACCTATTAACCTTATAATATACCCCTGTTCCAATTTACCTGTATTGTTGACAATTGCACAGAGGTCGTTTTATTATCGGGGACTACAGGAATTACAGCATCAGCTCGAAGTAAGGTGATAAAATGTCCCAATTCCGGTCATGTCAGTATTACCTGGCCTGAACTTGAAAGTTTCACGGATCCAGCTGTGAAAATTATACCTTATTTAAATGTGACATTTAGATGTGTTACATCATCTTGGCAATTATGGGAACACCCCTCAGGGGGTATAGGATGGGCCATAGGGTTAGGTAGTTTAGGTTCGCCCATCCAATGTTATGGGAAGCAGCGTCCCCAGGGGACCCTGCAGGTTACCTTAGCCGTTAGCTAGGCCTTTTTGAGTTCTGGCTTTCGTGCCCGTTTTGCTTTCTTCTGATTTCTCACTCTTTCTGGTATTACTTTTGTCTGTTCTTGCTCTTTTTTTCCGATTTGGTGCTCCCATGCACGTTGATCCTGTGTGGGAACACCTTTGTGCATGGGTTCCACGTGCCTATCGACATGCTACGTCATTGGCGTTTCCTGTCTTAGAAAAGCTTAGTACTTATTTAGGGAGGCATAAACTATCTTATACTACTAGTTACTTCTACTATTATGGGAACACTTTGCTATGAAGCCAAATATATTAACTGAGGTCTGGTTATTACAAGCAGTGACTAAGCAAATCTAATTTTAAGCTAATCAGGACTACGCTACTCTGTGATCTCCAGCACTAATATATGTACAGTAGCAGCCATACATAGTGGTTCGGACACCTAAAAACTCATCAGAAAATCTTAAATACATCAATATTATTGAAGCATTGAAGTGTAATTTTACACAAGTTGAGCAATATGTGATAACTAAAATGTGTTAAAATTTCAGGTGTTAAGGATAAATAAAACAAAAGTTACAAGCAAATGAATTATAATAGTAAGAATTTAGTCTGGACAAAAAAGTTAGGATGCTTCATTTTTTATTTTATTTTAGAAAAAAAAAAACAATGTTGCCACGGAAAGAGCTATGTAGATTGGGTTTAACACACTTGCAGTCATTATCGATGCAACATCAGGGCTATCAACATGCCTCGGGGAGTTCCTACACCTTCTTTTATTCGCGAGTTAATCGTGTAATTGCGTCATGATGATAAAGTTTCAATAAGGGCAATAGCAGACAAAGTTAACCGAACTAAAACTGTGGTTAGTGATATACTGACTAAATATGGCTAGAATGGTTCAAGTACCGCTGGTGTTTCAAGTGGTAGAAAACGCAATACCTCGAGAAGAGAGGATAGTGTATTACTTAGATTGTCATAGAAGAATATGTTTAAAGCCGCAGCAGAGATTTTCCGTGAAGCTAGAGATACGCATGGAATCAAAGTGTCTAGGAAGACAGTTTCACGCCGCCCAAAGAAGTAGACTTGCATCCGAGAACTCCAGCTATCAAGCCTTTAATTAGCAAGAAGAGTGGAAATGCTCGGATGAATTATGCAGCAAAACACGTTCTTTGGACTCAAGAAGACTGGTCTAATGTTCATTTCAGCGATGAATCTAAGTTCAATTCATTTGGCTCCGATGGAAAAAGATTTGTTCGTCGTTCAACTTGTGAAAGATTGCCCAAAAACTGTGTCAAGTCAAGTGTAAAGTTTGGCTGTGGAAGCGTTATGGTCTTCGGGATGATCTCAACTCGCGGTTCGTCTGCAAGGAAAGGTAAACGCACAGGTGTACAAGGAACTTTTACAAAAACATGTAGTGCCGCTCTTCGAAGCCTCTTCAACTCATGAACCGTTTTTATGCAAGATAACGTTCCCTGTTGCAATTTGGTCAGCTCTTGTGGTAGAGGATGCCAAGCTGTTATCGATAGTAAAGGGTACCACACAAAGTACTAAATGCTAAAAAGTTAAATTCATAACGTCGTTCGTATTTGTAGGCTCGTTTCATGTGTTTAATTATTATTTTTGAAGGTTGTCCGAACTTTTTTGTCCAGACTAAATTCTTACTATTACATTTCATATGCTTTTAACTTTTGTTATATTTATCCTGAACGGCTGAAATTTTAACACAATTTAGCTATAAGATGTTGCTCAACTTGTGTAAAATTACTTCAATATCTTCAATAATATTGATGTACTTAAAGATTTTCTGATGACTTTCAGGTGTCCGAACTATTAAGGCCGCTACTGTACGTATTTATCATCGTGCGATCGTTTACAGTAACTCATCATAAAAAAGTTCAATGCTCTGAAGTTAAGCTGAATACCTCTTACTTCCACTGGCTTGCAGGCAGCTTGTTAGTGCCGGCAGGAGACAGTTCATTTGATTCTACACGCAACTGTCCCAATAATTACCTCGCAGAGGAGGTTATGTTTTTGTCGCATTTGTCTGTTTGTTTGCCACTTTGTCTTTTTGCCTTTTGTCTGTCTGTGTCTGTCACCAAGATTACTCAAAAAGTTATGGACTGATCTTTGTGAAATTTACAGGGATTGTTAAGCATGTTATCAGTCAAAGTTGATTAACTTTTGGTGAAAATCCGTTCATCTTTCAGTTTGTTTGTTTGTCTGTTTCTCTGCCTATTTTTTCTTAAGGCCATCATTCGAAAAGTAATTGCCGGATTTTCATGAAACTTTTAAGAGTTGCTAGGTATAATACGAAGAGAAAAAAACCAAATTCTGAGGATGATCTAATGGTTTGTTCGTTTTTTATGCTTGTTAGCACTATAACTCAAAAAGTTATGGATGGATCTTGATAAAGTTTACCGGAGTTATTACTACTGTGGAAAGACATAAATGATTAAATTTTGGTGATGATCAAATGGTTTGCTTGTGTGTTTGACTGATGTTTGTCATAATGTTTGTTAGCAATATAACTAAAAAAGTTAGGAACCGATTTCATAAAAATTACAGAAATTATTAATACTACCAAAAGGCCGAAATGATTAGATTTTGGTGCTGATACGAAGAAAAGAATTGTTTTAGAATCAATTTCAATTTTCCGTTGCCGTTGCCTTGCTTGGCGGGGTAAGCACTCTCAGGGCGTACTCTAGTATTTACGATGTTATTGATAAGTGTATTATTATCTCCGTAAACGAGATTACAATTTTGTCGAGTTTGTTTGCCTCTCTGTGTGTCACCATGATCACTCAAAAAACTTAAGGACATTTTTTTACGAAATTAACAGGATTGTTAAGTATATTAAGAGAAGAAGATGATTAACTTTTCGTGAAGATCCATCCAACCGTTTGTTTGTGTTTTTGCGTGAATGTTACCGCATTTTCTTTGTAGCACATCTCAAATAGTTATGGGCGGATCTACTTAAAATTTTCTGGAATTGTTGGGGTTGTTACTATCAGCAAATGACCATATTTTTGTGCTGGTCTGTTTGTCCGTCTCTATTTTGTTTAATGGATGTCAGCAATGTAACTCAAAAACTTATAAGCGGATCTTCAAGAAATTTGTAAAAATCTTTAGAAATGTTAAAAGACACAAATAACGAAATTCTAGAGATGTTCGTTCAGTTCGTTGTCTGTTTGACTATTGTTTGTCAGAATATGACTCAAAAATTTACGGACCAATCTTCAAGAAAATTACATGAGGTGTTATTATTGTTAAGAGACACAAGTGAGAAAATTTCAGTGATAATATATATAATGGAAATAATTGTTTCAGGACCAATTTGAATTTTTCATTAACATTGCCTTGCTTGGCGGAGGTATGAGCTCTTAGCGTGCTCTGTTTAGAATCTACATTAGTGCTGGGCATTGTGCGTTTTCTCGATCGCGAACTACAAAATATCGATCCCAACTGACTGATTATTAACTTGAATTAATTTCACGCTCGCGATCTCAATCGTAATTTTACTTTTACTTTATTTTTGAGAATTCGTGATCCAAAACAAACAATTTTTTTTCTTCTCGCTACTGTCTGTTTTCATATTTACACCGTATTACCTCCCCCAAATTGGTTGCGCTTCTGTCGAATTAGTCTGTTTGTCACAAAAAGTTATAGAGAGATGTTTATGGCATTCACAGGGAGTGTTCAGTATGTTAGGAGGAACAGATGATTAAATTTCTGTGAGGATCCGTTCAATCGTTTGTTTGTCTGCATCTTATTTCGTGCACAAACTGTTGTTAATGTCAAGAGGCACAGATGACCAAATTTTGGTGATGGTAGGAAAGAAATCTTTGTTTCAGGATCAATTTCAATTTGTTCTTAATACTACATAGCCTGACGGAGGTATGCGCTTTTAACAGTAGCAGATTATTAACTTTTGGTGAAGAACCGTTCATCGGTTTGTTTGTCTACCTATTTTTTCTAAGTACTATAAGTCAAAAAGTAATTGACGGGTTTTCATCGAAAAAAATACATGAGTCATTAAGTATATTATGAAGAATAAATAACCAAATTTTGTGATGATTCGTTAGTTTGTTTCTTGCTGGGTTTGATTTTATGCATGTTAGCACAATGTCTCCAAAAGCTAAGAATGGATATTTATGAAATTTACAGGAGTTGTTAATACTATTGGAAGATGTAAATGATTGAAATTATAATTTTGGTGATGATCGGTAGGTCTGTTTTTGTGATACAAAGAAAATCATTGTTTCAAAACCAATTCGAATTTTTCGATAGCATTACCTTACTCGGCGGAGGTATGAGGTCTCTGAGCGCTCTAGTTATAGCTGATGTAGTTATGACTATACCTTTGATTAAACATTAATCTGGGAAGCCAAGGAAGACTTGAAAAATAGCATCAACCATACTCAAACGTACAGCCAATAGTACTGCGTCGACCGCTGTGCGAAGGACAGGAACAGTCGTGCCTTCCAGAGCAGTATTTGACAACACGGTAGTCGTATGTGCCATAATCATTGACCGCAACAGTACGTACTGTTGCAGTCTATGCCATAAGCATTATTAGTAGCCCCATTGCCAAGGAAGATATATCAGTACGCAATCGATCCTGACACACTTGAAAAGATCTTTTTCAATCGCCCGGAAGAGGGGCAAGAAAGAATCCTTGGCAAATCTCTGCAAGATTGCAGTGAACTGATTCTACTCTCTCTTTTTATTACCTCCGCCAAGGAGTTTATGTTTTTTCGTGTTTGTCACCAATATTACTCAAAAAGCTATGGACGAATCTTTACGAAATATACAGGGATTGTTATGCATATTAACAGTAACAGATGATTACCTTTTGGTGAAAATCTGTTCATCCGTTTGTTTGTTTGTTTGTCGGACTGCCTATTTTTTTTCAAGGCCCTAACCCGAAAAGTATTGAATGGATTTTTATGGAATTAATGTGAGTTGTTAGGTATAATACGAAGAGTAAATTAGCAAATTTTCTGCTTGATCTGTTTGTTTGTTCGTTCGTTTGTTTGTCGCTTTTTTTTATTCCCTGATTGTTAGCACAATAACCCAAAAAGTTCTGAATGGATCTTTATGAAATTTTCAGGGGTTGTTACTAATGTTAAAGGCATAAATGATTAAGTTTTGGTGATGATCGGTTGGTCTGTCTCTATGTTTGACTTATGTTGGTCATAATGTTTGTTAGCAGCATAACTCAAAAAGTTATAAACGGATCTTCATGAAACTTACAGGAATTGTTAATACTATCAAAAGGCCCAAATGATTAGTTTTTGGTGTTGATGGGTAGAAAATCATGGTTTCAGAACTAATTTGAATTTTCCGTTACCGTTGCCTTGCTTGGCGGAGCTAGGTTTGCGCTCTAAGACTGCTCTCTATTTTATTTTGTTTTTGAGCGAGAACAAGTTGTGCAAGGCTAATGTCTGCAGAAGTAGGTTGAGTGCATTCTTGTATTTTCCCCGTGTATGCCCTTCTCTTGATGCGGCTGTGGTTTTTAGCCTGTTTAATAATTTTATTATTTTGTACTTACAGGCGTATTTTTGAACCTGTTGTGTTCTTAATAAAATTTTATAATTATTTACTGCCTGCGCAGTCGGAATTGGTGCATGAACCGGCATACTCGTTAGTCCATCACCTCTTAGTAGTGGGTAATGTAGCGAATCCGTACTTTTTGAGGGTAACCTACCCTCGCGGCTACCTCCGCGCCCGAGCTTCCGGTTTGTAACGGCCAATGCACTACCGGTTTAGCGGGGGTCAGGGGGGGGGGCGCTAACCGG
>LQNS02276622.1:1434102-1446681 GCA_001587735.2 Parhyale hawaiensis
AACTGAATAATGTTACTTTAACTAGTTACCGATTCCTTATAATCATTATTGTATTCGTTGTCTTTTCAAAATTTTACCACGAAAATAATAGTTTGTGGGTGCAAATCGGGTGGAAGTAAAGATAGCACATATGGAAAAAATTGTATTTTAGAAAACAATGAAAGCAAAAACAAATTATTCTTAATATTTGCAAGCGTTGCCTTTTGATTGCAACACCTGTACACATCGGTTATTCATAGAATTAATCAAATTAACGAGCATTTCTTCAGGGATAGCCTCGCAGCATTCATTTAGGTCTGCCACAAGCTTTCTTTATCCTGAAATTGTCTCCCATTGGCGTAAACATGCCGTGAGAGTATCCCCCAAAGATTCTCAATTGGGTTTAGATCGGGAGACTTAGCAGGCCAAGCTAAAGTTACGATATTATGGGCATTAAGCCAATTTGTGGTCAACCTCGCTGTGTGAATGGCGGCATTATCTTGCTAGAACACCGCTTCTTGCTGATGTTTACCAGATTGGAATGGGAGAAGACTAGTTTCTAAGACCTCTGAGTACTTCTGAGCATTCTATCTACCTTCCATCATCACCAAATTCGCCTTGCCCTTGATGGAGAATTCTCCCCAGATCATAAAGGATCCGCCACCATAAGGTCATTTGCTGAAAATTTTCTCCTCCTCTCTAAGATCATGCCAGTTGTATTGATAACCGTCAAGTCCGTCTAGGTTAAACTTTTTTCATCGGAAAAAAAAATAACATTAGACCAATTGTCATGGTTCCATTGCACTTTTTCTGGAACCCATTCTTGGCGTTTTGCCTTGTGTGCTTTCATGAGTGCTGGTGCAGTTTTTCTCTTCTTATAACTGAAGTTCTTAGATGAACCCAGGATCTGTCGCACTCTTCTCGGTGTAACATTTAATTGCAAGGATGTTTGCAGGCTTTTTCACCCCTCTCCTGTCCCAGACGCCTCACGGAAAAGTCGGCGGCGGGCTGTAGGGCTCAATTTTGAAGGGCGGCCAGGAGAGTTCTTTTTTCTGTATTCTTCTGGGTTCTTCAAAAAGTTAGTTACCACCTTTCTAGATCTGCTAACCTTCTTAGAAATCTCAGATATAGTGCATCATTCTTCATTTAATGCGCTTATTTGACCCTTTTCCTCTTCAGATAACACATACTGTCTTCCCATGCTAAGAAATGGGTTAATTTACAAATATAGAGGTTACAAGGTGGGGAGCAACTGTCCAATATGGCGACGCCGGTATGTTTTGATATTCTTCTTCTCTAATCTGGATGTAGGAAGGCGGAAATTTAATTTTTCAATTTGTGTTATTTTTATTTCCACCCAAATTCCAACACAAATTTATAATTTTCATCATAAAAGTTTAATCAAATAGTTTATAGGGAGACTATGATAAGAAATAGGTAACTAGTTGAAATAAGGTTTTTATGTCAAAATTTCACATGATGTGGCGTAGTATGTTTTAAGTTATCGAAAAATTCTGAATTGTGCCGCCACTTTATGTTTGATTTTATGCTTGCTAGCACAATAACTCAAAAAGTTTTGGGTGGATCTTGACAAAAATTTACATGAGTTATTACTACTGTAAGAAGAAGACATAAATGATTAAATTTTGGTGATGATCGGATGGTTTGTTTGTGTGCTTGACTGATGTTTGTCATAATGTTTGTTAGCAATATAACTCAAAAAGTTATCAAGAGATCTTCATAAAAATTACAGGAATTGTTACTACTATCAAAAGGCCAAAATTATTAGATTTTGGTGCTGATACGAAGAAAAAAAATGGTTTTAGAATCAATTTCAATTTTCCGTTACCGTTGTTGCCTGGCTTGGCGGAGGTATGCACGCTCAGGGCGTACTCTAGTTTATACGATGTCATTGATAAGTGTATTATTATCTCCGTAAACGAGATTACAAGTTTGTCGAGATTGTTTGCCTCTCTGTGTGTCACCATGATCCCTCAAAGAACTTATGGACGGATTTTTACCAAATTAACAGGATTGTTAGGTATATTAAGATAAGGAGATGATTAACTTTTCCTGAAGATCCGTCGAACCGTTTGTTTGTGATTTTGTTTGAATGTTACCGCATTTTCTGGGTAGTACATCTCAAAAAGTTATGGGCGGATCTACTTAAAATTTTCAGGAATTATTGGGTTGTTACTATCAGCAAATGACCATATTTTTATCCTGGTCTGTTTGTTCGTCTCTATTTTGTTTAATGGATGTCAGCAATGTAACTCAAAAACTTATAAACGAATCTGCAAGAAATTTGTAGAAAACGCTAGAAATGTTAAAAGACACAAATAACAAAATTCTCGTGATGTTCGCTTAGTCCGTTGTGTGTTGGACTAATGTTTGTCAGAATATGACTCAAAAACTTACTGACGGATCTTCAAGAAAATTACATGAGGCGTTATTATTGTTAAGAGAGAAAAGAAACAAAATTTTAATGATAATATATATATAATGGAAATCCTTGTTTCAGGACTAATTTGAATTTTTCGTTAACATTGCCTTGCTTGGCGGAGGTATGAGCTCTTAGAGTGCTCTGTTTAGAATCTACATTAGTGCTGGGCATTGTGCGTTTTCTCGATCGTGAACTACAAAATATCGATCCCAACTGACTGATTCTTAACTTGAATTAATTTCACGCTCGCGATCTCAATCGCAATTTTACTTTTACTTTAGTTTTGAGAATTCGTGATCCAAAACAAACATTTTTTTTTTCTTCTCGCTACTGTCTGTTTTCATATTTACACCGTATATTACCTCCCCCAAATTGGTTGCGCTTCGGTCGAGTTAGTCTGTTTGTCACAAAAAGTTATAGATAGATGTTTATGACATTCACAGGGAGTGTTCAGTATGTTAGGAGGAACAGATGATTAAATTTCGGTGAAGATCCGTTCAATTGTTTGCTTGTCTGCATCTTATTTCGTACACAAACTGTTGTTAATGTCAAGAGGCACAGACGACCAAATTTTGGTGACGGTAGGAAAGAAATTTTTTTTCAGGACCAATTTCAATCTGTTCTTATTACTGCATAGCCTGACGGAGGTATGTGCTTTCAACAGTAGCAGATTATTAACTTTTGGTGAAGAACCGTTCATCTGTTTGTTTGTTTTTCTACCTATTTTTTTCTAAGTACTATAAGTCAAAAAGTAATTGGCCGATTTTCATCGAAAAAAAATACACGAGTTATTAAGTATATTATGAAGAGAAAATAACCAAATTTTTGTGATGATTCGTTAGTTTGTTTGTTGCTGGGTTTGATTTTATCCATGTTAGCACAATGTTTCCAAAAGCTATGAATGGATATTTATGAAATTTACAGGAGTTGTTAATACTATTGGAAGATGTAAATGATTGAAATTATTATTTTGGTGATGATCGGTAGGTCTGTTTCTGTGATACAAAGAAAATCATTGTTTTGAAACCAATTCGAATTTTTCGTTACCATTGCCTTACTCAGCGGAGGTATGAAGTCTCTGAGCGCTCTAGTATAGCTGATGTAGTTATGACTATACCTTTGATTAAACATTACTCTGGGAAGCCAAGGAAGACTTGAAAAATAGCATCAACCATACTCAAACGTACAGCCAAGAATACTGCATCGACCGCTGTGCGAAAGATGTACGACAGGAACAGTTGTGCCTTCCAGAGCAGTATTTGACAACACGGTAGTCGCATGTGCCATAATCATTGAACACAACAGTACGTACTGTTGCAGTCTATGCCATCAGCATTATTAGTAGCCCCATTGCCAAGTAAGATATATCAGTATGCCATCGATCCTGACACACTTGAAAAGATCTTTTTCAATCGCCCCGTAGAGGAGCAAGAAAGAATCCTTGTCGAATCTCTGCAAGATTGCAGTGAACTGATTCTACTCTCTCTTTTCATTACCTCCGCAAAGGAGGTTATGTTTTTTCGTGTTTATCTGTCACTAAGATTACTCAGAAAGCTGTGGACGAATCTTTACGAAATTTACAGGGATTCTTAGGCATATTAACAGTAACAGATGATTACCTTTTTGTGAAAATCTGTTCATCCGCCTGTTTGTTTGTTGGTCTGCCTATTTCTTTCAAGGTCATAACTCGAAAAGTAATGAATGGATTGTTATGGAATTAATACGAGTTGAGAGGTATAATACGAAGAGTAAATTACCAAATTTTCTGGTTGATCTGTTTGTTCGTTTGTTTGTCGCTATGTTTGCTTTCATGCTTGTTAGCACAATAACTCAAAAAGTTCTGAATTGATCTTTATGAAATTTTCAGTGGTTGTTAGTAATGTTAAAGGCATAAATGATTAAGTTTTGGTGATGATCGGTTGGTCTGTCTCTGTGTTTGACTTATGTTTGTCATAATGTTTGTTAGCAGCATAACTCAAAAAGTTATAAACGGATTTTCATGAAATTTACAGGAATTGTTAATACTATCAAAAGGCCCAAATCATTACATTATTTTTGGTGTTGATGCGTAGAAAATCATGGTTTCAGAACCAATTTGAACTTTCCGTAACCGTTGCTTTACTTTGTGGAGGTTTGCGTTGTCAGAGTGCTCTCTAGTTTATTTTGTTTTTTTTTTGTGCGAGAACAAGTTGTGCAAGGCTAATGTCTGTAGGAGTAGGCTGAGTGCATTCATGTATTTTCCCTGTGTATGGCCTTCTCTTGATGCGACTGTGGTTTTTAACCTGTTTAATAATTTTATTTATTTTGTACTTTCAGGCGTATTTTTGAACCTGTTGTGTTCCTAATAAAAGTTTCATTATTATTTTCTGCCTCCGCAGTCGGAATTGGTGCATGAACTGGCCCACTCGTTAGTCCATCACCTCTTAGCTCTCAAATTTCTTTCATTGTGTTACCACCAGCCTTTTAACCAATGATCAGAAAATAGTCTATGTCATATGTCCCTCTGTTTCGTCGTAATGAGGGTGAGAAACACGTTTAAGCACCCGCGGCTCGTTAAACATAGTGGGACCTCGCTGAACGGTGCGTCACGGATAAACTTTCACTAGGAGTGCCCAGGGCCATGTGAGCGTTTGTTTAGGGTTTTGGAATGTCGTAGCGGCTCCCCGCCTGCATGTAGTTGCAAAATATGTTGATCCCAACGAATGTCTTTTTTTTTTCACCACTAACTTACGACCACTCGGGACAGTGGTCGTAAACTTTTTTTTGGTGGAAAATGTATCCCTTTTTAATTACTTCGTTGCACTTGCTTTAACGAATTCTTTCCATATTTGTTTACGTTTCCGAATTCTCCGTTTATCGAGAAGTGGGAGCGTCGGTGGGGGTGAGTTGAGACTTTTGGTAGTTTGGTGAGATGAGACAATGGGTGGTATTCATAGAGAAAAGAGTATGCTTATACCTGCAAAATATNGTCATAGACTTCGTTCCCGTACATTGCTATTCTTTCCTCAGCTGGTCGTGTAATTGTGCGACATATCCTATAGAGTACGCGATGTAGCAATTTGCCACATGTGTTTAAATTTTTAACTGCCGTCACTAATCAAGCATAACTCAAATTTTGATAGTCTTAGTTGAATCTGCGTGATATTTTCTATCGTACTTTTCTTTATAGTGTTCTTCATTACCCTCAATCTTCATACTGCTACTGATGATGCCATTTTTCATTCTTCCTCTTCTTTCCGGACTTCCTGCTCCCATGCGCGTCGACTCGTGCGTGGGTTCCGCGTATTCCTCAACATTCTTGTGACCCTTCGTCCTTCCTCTCTTTGGATCACAGTGCACTCGGATAGGTAGGAGGGCTTAAATTGAGAGAATAATGGTGATAATAGTAATAATATCTCAACATTGTCGGTTGGGCTTAGTGCTTCGGAGGGGACCCAGAGTGACCCGAGTCTTAGTTAGGCCTGTGGGACGTTTCTTCCTTGTTCACTGCGCCTTCTTTCTATACGAACTTGCTGGTGATGCTTAGTTCTTCTTTCTCTTCTATCCTGATTTGCTTTTCCCCAGTGTTAGCTCAGCGTTCGAAAGCTTATGTGCATGGGTCATGCGTGGTTGTCGGCGTGTTCTTTGAGTTCCCGGTTCCTTCCTCTTTGGGGTCATAATCTGTGACGTATATCCAAAACCCTTAGAATAATCATAATAACAAGAAAAGAATAATGACAATAACTTTGGAATTATTGGTGCCCCTCTCCCGCTGTATTTTATTTCTTTACAGCGCTTTTTCTATGCATAGTCACGCTGCGGCTGATTTTTGAACCTCTGTTCGATTTTAAACGTTTCTCGCTAGCTACAAGTGGTTTCGGTCTGCGTCAGGAAACGGGACTTCGGCTGAGGATGTCAGATGTATTACAATGTTAGACTGCTCTGCTTCCGGCCCATATTCACGTTCTTAGATCAGGTTTTCGCTGTGTTCGGGCTCTTGCCCTATGTAGATTTAAAAACCGATGCGGCGGCTGATGCCATTCATTTAACTTGTTGCTCTCGTTTAATTAGGTTTGACTTTTGATCTCTGTATCATTTCGTTGCAGAAATTTATTAATTATAGCATTTGGTCGATCTAGGCAGACAACAGACTAATTTCTAACGGATGACTAATAAATATAGAATAAACAGATTTTCTGTCAACCGTTGATGCACGGCCCAAGTGAAGAGCAGTTTTATCCACAGTGGCACGTGACAGTACTCACAAAGGAATACTGAAACCAAAACTGCATGGAGATGAGTACATTAATAATCAAAAAGGTAAGTCTACCCTGAATGTTCAAGCCACTTGTAATGCCAAAGACATATTCACTAGTGTTGATGTTAGTTTGCCTGGATCCGTGCCTCCCGAAACAGTAGTCAACCTGTTAATTCTACTTGGAGGATATCCTCGCAAGTATAAGGTAATCATTATGCATACGGATAGAAGGATATGCTTATACTTCTACCTTTTGTTTCAGGGCATTACCTTATACTTCTACCTTCTGCTTACAAGGATATCCTTCATTTTTGTGAAAACGGCTCAGTGTTGCCTTCCTCTTGCTCCAAAGTTATTTCTTTGCGTAGCGTATAAGATATGGACGTAAGTTATAGCTGTAGAGATCCAAGACACTGTTCTTTTTCTTAGTAAGTTCTCAAACGTGATCACCATTTTCACGAATATCCTCGGTTTGATTTTGTACGGACAGTCCAGGCTCTGGGAGTGGGTGTCTGTGTACATTCCTCTTTCACAGCTCTACCTTTTATTTTCCTATTCCATGTGATGAGGATATTTGAAAAAAAAAGTTTGGTAGAATTTTTCCTCGTGGTAAATTTTTGAGGGGGGCATAGGGGGCTTAAAATTATCTATTGTGGGCCGATTGTTCTGAAACGTGCTCTGAATATGTATTTTTGAAAAGAAACACAGTTTACTCCCACATTGTTTTGTATTTAAGCCTTAGTTTGTGAGATACTTTGAAATATATGTAAATATACATGACAGTTTTGGAATCCTTGAAATAATCCTAACAAAACTTCTAGCCTGGATTTTACATTTTTTGCCCTGATAATATTTTTTATCACACCTAAAAACCGAATCCTTTGTTTATTCCCTGTATTTTCGTTAGCGATCGCAACGAAATAGATAATGGAGAATCCATTGAGGAATGTTTCAAGTATTCGAAAACTGTCATTTTTTTAGCTCGAGCTTTTGAACTGCCCGAAAAATGCATTTTTATTTGTATATATTTCCAATTATGTTAAAAACTAAGGCCTACATCCAAAACGTTGTTGGAGCAAAATGTGGTTCTTTTTCAAAAATACGCATTTTGAGCAAGTTTCAGAACAATCGGTGTAGAATTGATAATTGTAAACCCCCATGCCCCCCCTCAAAAAATGTACCAGCTGCGAAAGTTTTACCCAATTTTTTTTTTTAAATGTCCTCATCCTATGGAATAACAAAATACATGGTAGAGCTATAAAAGAAATATTTACACAGACACCCCCCCCCCCCCATCCAGTGCCTGGACTAAGAACGGGAAGTGTTCGATTACAGTTGGCAAGTGCAATGCATCCTGAGCAAAGTCAGTAGAATGATAAAGTATGAACATTGATGCAATTCTATGATCGAAAATATCGCCCTATAATAATTCTTTTTCGTTATTCCACGACAGCACTTGTCACTCGTAAAATATAGCCACTAAAATCCATTGGCGCCTTCTTGTGATGGCTTCACAATAACAGAAAAATTTTTTTAGGAATAACTTAATAAGTCTGTGGTAATTTGCTGAAGAGTGAAAATCTATGTTATTTGACGGTAGCCTCTTTTACTATGACAGTGGGAAAAATATAGCTTGGGTGTCATCTAAGTTTAAAAATTATACAAGGATGGAGAAAAGAGGCAAACGTTACTGTAGTTTTTTTTTGCTTATGAAGGCAGTAGGTATTCATAAACAATCTTTCGGAAAGAAAGCTGGACTCGTAACAGAGATTGGTGCACTGTTTAAATAACTGACACTTGTGTAGAACAATCGTGTGTCTATTATATTTGTGACGCCCTCTAACCAATAATTGAGCGTCAGCGAATCTTTTGAGTCTCTCAAACTTTAGCATATAATAGAGCAGCATACAAAGGACTTGAAGGAAGACATTGCAACGCTTCAATATTTAGTAGTTTCGACTTCTTCTCAGTGACTTTTTTTAGTCTGTCAGGCATGCTTTCAGTTAAGAATTTGATAGATTGAGGAGTAATTGCCTCTTATAAGCTTTAGCTCCATTGCCAGCTTAGAAGATGAGCTAGCAAATCTCATAGATTTTTATGTAATTTTGGCAATTTTCTGTGCATTTGAAACCTTCAGCCATATAGGTATTTTCTAGCCATAATGAAGGGCATCTCCGACTGAATATTATTCCAAATTATCGGTAAAAATATCCTTGTTTGACGCTCTTTCAGTACAAAAATTGTTGATACGACTAATACCGTCTTAAATTTGAAGCGTTAGAGAATTTATAGTCACCAGATATCGCCGCGATCAATGCAATGCGAAACTGTGACAAATTCGGATAACGCCTAGGCAGGAAAGCTTTCTTTATTAGAGTTTCAACAAGTCATACCAACTGAAATTTTTTAGAAGGTCTCAAAGCGTTTTTGCCGCGCATCACGTTCAACTTACCATTATTTTGCGCTGCACATTGGTTCGTTTTGTTTGTTATGTGTTTGTACATAAAACGCACAATGACTCTGTCATCATGAAAGATGCACTGAATCGGCCGACTGCCAATAAGCGCTGCAATTAGTACTAATTTTGATGGGTGACCTCTTTCGTCCTATTCCGAATTCGTCGTTAAACCACCCCAAGTATTTCATATTTTTCCAGCAAAATTGGCTGTGTATCATTGTATTGCTCGCCAGAAACTTGACAACAACCATTCTTTGCTTCTTTGAAATACTAGACAGGAAAAAAACGATGGCACTCGCCGCGATGCTCTTCAAAGCGTCCTGCTACAAACTGCGTAATTGCCTATTAGCCAACATTAATTACGCCCTTCATTTCAAGTCCCCAGAGAAACCTTTATTATTGCATTGTGGACGGAGGCATCGACGCCAACTTGCGCGAGGCAAAACCTCGTCCGCGCTCGCCAACCCGCCGCAAAAAGCGCTATTTGTTTCGGCTGTGGATTTCCCTTTCGGCGACTAATGCAGACAAACGATATTAGACCAGTGTTTTTGGTGCTCTTTTATCCTTCGGCTACGGAATGTAGCAGCAGACTCTCTCGATGGATTTATGCGACTTTGGACATGAACAGCTCAATGGCAATTATTTGCGGCAAGGCTTGGCTATAGAAATTCGTGCATGCGGCCATGACTCGCGTTGCGTATCACTTATCGGGCATTTGGGTGCATGGAACTTAGTTTGGTGTAAAAAAGGAATGCTATTGTATCGATTGATATATTTTGCATTTTGGTTAGTCAGACTTGCTGGCGTCTTTTCAAATGCCATTATAAATGCAAGCGTCTCAATAGTCTATAGCAAATATAGTGCAGAAAAATACACTCTCCATAATTTAATTGAAGTGAATTGGATGCAAATTTTATTATGTATAACAAATATTTAAAGCAGTGCATAGATATTTTTAAATAAATTTCATATGATCGAAATTAAGTTTCAGCTAATTTATTCAGAGAATTTAAAATTCATACATACTTTCTTTGAAATAAACTGCAAGTGCTTCACATTAAACTGCAGACATTCATTCTTATTAATGGTCAGGTGCTGACGTCTGCACGTACACCTGCAGGTATAATTTGACGAGCGGTAAATTTCGGTATTCGATGTAGTTATCTACTTTGCTTAGGGATCTTTGCCTTTAGTAATACTTGGAGCATCGGTTTTAAATTGCTATTGACAAACGCGCTCCTCTCATTCGAATTCAAGCTTTCTTTCCTACGGTATCTAGGAAAAAAGCTCCCGGTGGAAAAAAATCCCGGTAGAACACAAAGCCTAGTAAGAAAAAAGCCCCGGAGGAAAAGGCACTCGGAAAAATGCCCTGGTTTGAAGTCTATTTAAAAACTTGGGAGTTATTTTGAAGCACATTATATTGAAGTAAACTAAAAAATATTGCACTAACGTAATTATACCTTTTTGCAATTGCAATTGAACTGCCTTTACTTTGGTTTCAACACTTGCAGAACCTTTCAACAGTCGTTCGCTGAAAAAAAAAAGTAATTTGGATTTTGGTTCTGACAGTCCCTCAAAATTTTTCATCGAACTGTTCGATATCAACAATCTGCAATTGCTTCCAACAATCTAAACAAACATCAAATAACCATTAAGATCTGCTTTCAACAGTGTATAGAGCGAATAAACAATCTGCAAAATAATTAAATCAAACATTGCTCTGGAAGGATCTTTCTAAATCAACATTTGGTAGAATCCAAGTGACCTCATATGGCATCTGGCATCATACCATTTCTATTGTTGGAATTTTTGTTTTTCAAGGCTATGTGGGCCAAGCTGCTGCTCTGTAGGCGTGTGCCCTGTTAACTAACGCAGGTCACTTTTCTAGAGGCATATCGATTTTGGCTACGAAACCAAATCATTAAACTAGAAGCACGTAACTTTACTGACCAGGAGTTCTTAAAGTTTGGTATAGCTTGTTTCCCATTTCCTAACGTCCAAGAATATTGGAAGATGGTTGAAATCTCGAGCGTTGCTTTTACTTCCGCGTGATCTTTGAGTGTCGTGGTTGGGTTTTGTATATTGGGCGTGTTACCTGTGTGGTGAAGTGGCATTGTACTATTTAATAATTTGGAATCAATAAAATGAGAGATAGTTTCTGTCGCTCTAAATTGACTTGTGAAACGCTGTTGGAAATTATGTAAGCATTCTCGGCCGTGCTAGTTCCTGACTGCTCGGGCTTGTATCGAGCCTGTGTTTGAATTGCAGTGACATTTCTACGGTACTGTATTTCTATATTGTTTAAAATCGACTTTCGCTTGATAAGAGCTGCATTTCATTGTTTAATGCGTCGTTGAAAATTCAAATCACATTTCTGAATGCTACCGTCTGCAGCTTGAATTAGGAGCTGTCATGTGAAGCGGAACTTAGCTCAGCTACCATAATCAGTTTATGTATTTACGGTTTTTATATTGTCTGGATTGTTTAATATATATACTCGTACAATTTCATTTAGGTAAGTTGTATGCTAACTTGTGTATAATAAATAAATATTTTACATCTAGCAAATTTATACCGGTTCAAGCTTGGACTAAAATTGGTCTGGTTAGAACTGGTCAAAGTCATGCTAAATTATGTTTAAAAAAATGTCACATTAGGTAGGCTGCGTCAGATTAAATTGGTATAACTTAGGTTCGAATAAAATAAGTTACGTTCACTAGCAAAGCTTGAACCAGTTTAAATTTGCTTGATTACGTGAATGGTTAGAATAGGTTAGGGTAGATAAGTTCGATGCAGTTTAATTTAATTTACTTTAATATAAACTACTTCAGACAAAATAAGCTAGCGTAATAAATATATACAGGTTCGCCCAACCTATGTTATGGGGAGCAATGACTCCAGGACGTTTATATAGGTTACCTTAGCCATGAACTAGGCCTATGGGGCGTCTGTCTTTCGTGCCCACCTGCTTCCTTTCACTTTCATATTCCTGCTTATGATACTTTACACTATTGTTAATTTTCTTTTCCGACTTGTGCTCATGCGCGTTGATCCCGCGTGAGAACACCCTCGTGCATGGGTTCCAATTTTATCGTGACTTATTAGACGTCCCTTTCTTTTCCTCTCGTAGAACAGCTGTGCACCACTAATTTACGGAGGCTTATACTATCTTATATAACCCTAACTGTAATAAATATACATCAAATAGACTAGGTGATTGGTAGGAGCTTTTTCCTACCCGGGCGCGAATTTTTTTTCCTGAACCTTTCAGCAAGTACAGTCTCAAGGCAGCCAATGGCGTGGCAGGTCACAGGATACAGTGGGAGGGGCGAAGGGTGATGCTCAGTGATGGTGTTGCACTCTGATGCATGCTCTGAAAACACTATGTAAATAGACTATTTACGTGAAGTGAAGTTTATTTTCATAAATAATAGGCATCTATTAAGGTGTGTGATGTACTTG
>LQNS02276622.1:1446727-1468276 GCA_001587735.2 Parhyale hawaiensis
CCCGCCGCAAAAAGCGCTATTTGTTTCGGCTGTGGATTTCCCTTTCGGCGACTAATGCAGACAAACGATATTAGACCAGTGTTTTTGGTGCTCTTTTATCCTTCGGCTACGGAATGTAGTAGCAGACTCTCTCGATGGATTTATGCGACTTTGGACATGAACAGCTCAATGGCAATTATTTGCGGCAAGGCTTGGCTATAGAAATGGGTGCATGCGGCCATGACTCGCGTTGCGTATCACTTATCGGGCATTTGGGTGCATGGAACTTAGTTTGGTTTGAAAAAGGAATGCCATTGTATCGATTGATATATTTTGCATTTTGGTTAGTCAGACTTGCTGGCGTCTTTTCAAATGCCCTTATAAATGCAAGCGTCTCAATAGTCTATAGCAAATATAGTGCAGAAAAATACACTCTCCATAGTTTAATTGAAGTGAATTTGATGCAAATTTTATTACGTATGACAAAAATTTAAAGCAATGCATAGATATTTTTAATTAAATTTCATATGATCGAAATTAAATTGCAGCTCATTTATTCAGAGAATTTAAAATTCATATATACTTTCTTTGAAATAAACTGCAAGTACTTCGCATTAAACTGCAGACATTCATTCTTGATAATGGTCAGGTGCTGACGTCTGCACGTACACCTGCAGCTATAATTTGACGAGCGGTAAATTTTGGTGTTCGATATAGTTATCTACTTTGCTTACAGATCTTTGCCTTTAGTAATACTTGGAGCATCGGTTTTAAATTGCTATTGACAAACGCGCTCCTCTCATTCGAATTCAAGCTTGCTTTCCTACGGTATCTAGGAAAAAAGCTCCCGGTGGAAAAAAATCCCGGTAGGAAACAAGGCCTAGTAAGAAAAAAGCGCCGGAGGAAAAGGCATTCGGAAAAATGCCCTGGTAGGAAAAACCACTTGTCTCTTGAAGTTTATTTAAAAACTTGGGAGTTATTTTGAAGCACATTACATTGAAGTTAACTAAAAAATATTGCACTAACGTAATTATACCTTTTTGCAACTGGTCAAAGTCATGCTAAATTATGTTTTAAAAAATGTTACATTAGGTAGGCTGCGTCAGATTAAGTTGGTATAACTTAGGTTCGAATAAAATAAGTTACATTCACTAGCAAAGCTTGAACCAGTTTAAATTTGCTTGGTTAGGTGAATGGTTAGAATAGGTTAGGGTAGATAAGTGCGAAGCAGTTAAATTTAATTTACTTTAATATAAACTACTTCAGACGAAATAAGCTAGCGTAATAAATATCTACAGGTTCGCCCAACCTATGTTATGAGGAGCAATGACCCCAGGAGGTTTATATAGGTTACCTTAGCCATGAACTAGTCCTATGGGGCGTCTGTCTTTCGTGCCCACCTGCTTCCTTTCACTTTCATATTCCTGCTTATGATACTTTACACTATTGTTAATTTTCTTTCCCGACTTGTGCTCATGCGCGTTGATCCCGTGTGAGAACACCCTCGTGCATGGGTTCCACTTTTATCGTGGCATATTATGCGTTCCTTTCTTTTCCTCTCGTAGAACAGCCGTGCACCACTAATTTACGGAGGCTCATACTATCTTGTATAACTCTAACTGTAATAAATATACATCAAATGGACTAGGTGATTGGTGGGAGCTTTTTCCTACCCGGGCGGGCTTTTTTTTCCTATACCTGGCCGTTTGTAAATAGCGGGTAGTTACGACAAACTGCCGCAGCCACAATGGTAGAGCTGATACCAGGGTTATTACCGCTGGAGACCGCACATGGAATATGGAACTATTTGATTTTTACTCCTGTTCAGTCACCTCATGTTATATATTGAGCTTCGATATCGTGTGCTTAAGAAATTGTTTGACAGATGACATAATAATGCTGAAGTTTCTTTATTTATACTGTTGCAATATTTATATGAAAAGTTATTCTCTACCTAAAATTCTACCGGACAAATTCACATGGAACATCATTCTTCCTGAAACAATGTTCTATTTGAAATATGAAGCCTGAATCAATAGTCTACCTGAAATATGAGATTTGAAACAAGGTTTTGCCTGAAAACTAAATTTTGCTAGAGAAATTAACCGTATGAGGGTTAGAAGTTTCTATTACAGGAGCGATAGGATGATATATACATACATAAATATATATATATATACTGTATATAGAAGTACCGTAAATTCATCAAATTACCAGGGGTAACTCTAAAAGTTTTAGATGTTTTTGCTGCAATAGTGCAATTGTCCTTTAATTTTTTATGCTGTCGAGCAACTTCTTATTATTCAGAGAGGTAATACAGTATCGTAGTTTGATTCATGGACGTCTTTATTTCATTTAAGAGGCGCCCAAGCCCCTCTAAAGTTTTCGTGCGCACTCCCATAATTTTTTAAAATTTTTTTTTATATATACACACTGAAATTGTAAGCCTCCTCCCCCTCCCCATCTTTTTTATCTTAAGGCATCCGCCTTCACTTTTCTTATAGAAGGTGAATGCAATTTGAAATGCATATCTTTTTATATATGTGATGTATTATCACGAGATGTGGGTGGATAATTAATGATAGTTTTTGAAATGCACAATTATTCAAGATTAGAAAGGTGAATAGGCACATGGCCAGAGAAGAACCTTCTATTTAAAAAGTGTTTCATGACAAGCATTCTGCTTGTAGAAATATTAGTGTCTCTGTCCGGATATACTGTTATAATTAAGACTCATCAAATCATTCATATAGCAGCTTTATAAAATATTCCCCGTAATCAAGGTTCATTCCAAAACTATTCACAAAATTGTCAAAGGAATTGAGCTCCAAGTATTAGTTTCATCCTCTCTAAGTCACCAGCTTCCCACCTAGATTTCTTTCCTATTCATTAAGCTCGCTTTCTCCTACTCGCAAATTAGAGCGTACGACAAGAGAATTCAATACTCATTGGCGTCACCGTGATTGTATTTCAGTGTACTTCGTCCTGGAAGACCCGAATTCCTATCAGAATGTTTGAAGTCATTACGTGACTCCTTGCTGCTCTCCCTGGCGACTCCCAGGTCTATAGGAGCCTTTGTTTGCCGATAATTAAGACGAACTCAGCCAATGTCGGGAATCAATGCCAGGAGCTCTGAAGCTGCAGCTCCAAAGATTTTCCATTCTCGACAGATCAGAAGCTGTCCTGCATATCAGTGGGAGCATTCGTGCGCTGTCCTGCATATCGGTGACAGCATTCGTGTGCTGTCCTGCACATCGGTGACAGCATTCGTGTGCTGTCCTGCATATCAGTGGCAGCATTCGTGCGCTGTCCTGCATATCAGTGGCAGCATTCGTGCGCTGTCATGCATACCGGTGGCAGCATTCGTGCGCTGTCCTGCATATCGGTGGCAGCATTCATGTGCTGGTCTGCATATCGGTGGCAGCATTTGTGCGCTGTCCTGCATATCGGTGGCAGCATTCGCATTCGTGTGCTGTCCTGCATATCGGTGGCAGCATTCGTGTGCTGTCCTGCATATCCGTGGCAGCATTCGTGCGCTGTCCTGCATATCCGTGGCAGCATTCGTGCGCTGTCCTGCATATCGGTGGAAGCATTCGTGCGCTGTCCTGTATACCGGTGGCAGCATTTGTGCGCTGTCCTGCATATCGGTGACAGCATTCGTGTGCTGTCCTGCATTACGGTGGCAGCATTCGTGTGCTGTCCTGCATACCGGTGGCAGCATTCGTGCGCTGTCCTGCATGTCGGTGACCGCATTCGTGTGCTGTGCTGCACATCGGTGGCAGCATTCGTGCGCTGTCTAGCATATTGGTGGCAGCATTTCTGTGCTGTCCTGCATATCGGTGGCAGCATTCGTGCGCTGTCCTGCATATCGGTGGCAGCATTCGTGTGCTGTCCTGCATATCGGTGACAGCATTCGTGTGCTGTCATGCACATCGGTGGCAGCATTCGTGTGCTGTCCTGCATATCGGTGGAAGCATTCGTACGCTGTCCTGCATATCGGTGGCAGCATTCATGTGCTGTCCTGTATACCGGTGGCAGCATTCGTGCGCTGTCCTGCATATCGGTGACAGCATTCGTGTGCTGTCCTGCACATCGGTGGCAGCATTCGTGTGCTGTCCTGCATACCGGTGGCAGCATTCGTGAGCTGTCCTGCATATCGGTGGCACCATTCGTGTGCTGTCCTGTATATCGGTGGCAGCATTTGTGCGCTGTCCTGCATATCGGTGGCAGCATTTGTGAGCTCTCCTGCATATCGGTGGCAGCATTTGTGAGCTCTCCTGCATATCGGTGGCAGCATTCGTGCGCTGTCCTGCATATCGGTGGCAGCATTCGTGTGCTGTCCTGCATATCGGTGGCAGCATTCGTGTGCTGTCCTGCATATCGGTGGCAGCATTCGTGCGCTGTCCTGCATATCGGTGGCAGCATTCGTGTGCTGTCCTGCATATCGGTGGCAGCATTCGTGTGCTGTCCTGCATATCGGTGGCAGCATTTGTGCGCTGTCCTGAATATCGAGGCCCCTTCAGCGCACTACATGAGAAACTTCGTGAAAAAATATATATTGAATATTTCAACAGTATATATTTAACATTTTTTAACTAGGGAAGTGGCCTCAACGAGACGCACAAGACCCAATGGAGACGCACTTGTGGTAGGAAGGCTGTGGCGCGGCGACCGGACACTGCCAGAAATCTCCAATACCTGCAAAAAAAAAGCTTAGCTAATATGTCTCCTAAATACACACCAAAAATTATGTATGATTGGGCATTTCTCACAACGTCCAGCTGCCTCACAGCCCAATGGAGACGCACTTGCGTCTCCTTTGGGCCCCTTACCCTAATGAAAAGGGTGATAACACAAATATGTAGTGTGAACACTTACCGCAACATAGATAATTTAAAGAGCCAGAGGCTCGAAAAAATCGACACTGTGAATGACTGAAACGCATGGACAAAATGAGAAGCGCTGTGCTGTCATCTACATTAACACGAGCTATTCGGTAGTAAGTTGACAGTTTTCTTTTTTTTTTTTTTTGGAAACTAAACCACGTAATATTGAGGCTTAGTGCGAGCAAAGAAATTAACCTCTGCCAATATCGCAATAAGTTAATTCTTTGCTTGTGCATTTCACACTCGTGATCTTGTACTACGCAGCCGTTGCCTTGAAGTGATTCAAGGAATCAGTGCGCAGAATGGCATCGGGTTTGTCTTGTCCTTGCATATTTTGTATACATGAAGTGGATTTTTCGTTTCCTATTTAGCTGAACAGGGAGGTTAACCTACCTTGCACAGTTCAGCTTTTCCGCATTACTATATTAGCTTGCATAATTATGTCAGGTGCCTTCACAAACTCGACGTACAGCTTTATATGGCGTGACAAATCAACATACCATTAGCCCTTATTAGTGCTGTATCCGCTAGAATATTGTTTTATTACATTTAGGATACCCGCAACGGATCTACGTAAATCTTCTACCAGCTTGGCTTAACGGGAAGACTTACCACTAGCTTCTACTCTTGCTGCATTTCTTCAGTATGTAGGTCCTAGACGAATGAGTTTGTAAATCAAAGAGTTAAAGTTCTTCTCCATCTAGCACCCAATGGCGATATTGGTTAGCTCAGTTTGAGATAGAACTGATGTTTTTATTTCTTATCCTCCTACCTTGTTCTGTTCATATTCTTGTTGATATTTACTGCTCTCTAGATCCCTCAGAAATCAAGTGGCATGCTCTAATTATTATGCATCCTAACTATGTAGTACAGACACGATCCAGAGCCCTAATAACGATAGGATATCACTGCGAATTATATACAGTCAGTGTTGTTAGCTGTGAATATACCCTAGAAGTTGTATCAGAAATGATAGGTTTGAAAATCAACCGCAATTGATTACATTAAAGGCGTCATAGCTTAGATTTGCAGGCGCTCTTTGTTTATTTTTATTTTTTTTTCCAAGCGCTTGTTGTATTTTGCGTTACGCGTGGCTCGTCTTTGCCTAAGGAATTTATCATACATGCATTGAGCTAGGAGCTGCCTGGATTTGATGAGAACTACCGCATATTGCACGTAGCTTTGAATTAGCATGCACTCGTTACTTTCAGTGGGCGAGAGCTCTACGCTTACGATGAATGCAGCGTAATAAGAGTTGTCTGGTTTGCTGAGCTGGACGTCCCTTGGGTTTAGTAACAAGCTTCAATTTATGGAGCTTCATGCAACTTGATGCATTTACAAAACGCTTGCTGCACCCGTGTACGATGATATATGCATCGTAAGCACCACTGATCTGCCCGTGGTTTAGAAACTAACCACTATTTATTTTTTATCTTTGGATTCACTTGTTACTCCCTGCTTTTACCAAGGAGCGCTCGGTGTACGTGCGTGATGCATGGCGCAACTGCCACCGTCACGGCAGCGTGCGTGTTTGCCCGACTAAGAAAAATGAGCCTACAGCACTCCGGGCTGCAATGTTTGCATGAGAAATTACAATCAAGCTAAGCTCTCTAATGTGGGGCAGTTTGAACTCAATTCGGCCCAAACGTTCACTTATCTAGCGTTATTTCGCCCTGAGATTGTATCGAGTTGATGGGGCTGTTGTCATGTCCAGGTTTCTCTTTATTGTAATGCGGTAAGACAAATACAGGCTTGATTTGCAGTGACTTCGAGGTGGCTGCGTGCAGCGGTTTAGAACTAAAACTTTTTCCTAAATTGAGGAAGTTCTTGCGAATTTATTTAGGTCGCTTGAAAATTCATTTACTAACTGTGTTTCTTCCTGCTTGGATTCCCTCCACGCATTGTTAGCCTAAGCATGCAGAATTTTCCTTCTTTCTGTATCTCAGCGAGGTATGTTGAATGGAAACCTTAACCCTATTTTACTAAGGCTGTCCCACCTATGACACAAGGTCCGGGTCACAGACGCGGTCCTGTGCAATGCATGTCTTCTGCCTAGAGTCAGCTGATGATTCTAGTGGGCGTTCAATAAACCAGTTATTTGCTTCAATAATAAGGCGACTATTTTATCTATTTCGACAACGATATTTCATCATAAGATTCACAAATTTCTCAGATTAAAGGACATGAACTTCCTCGTAGATTTTCTACATGAGTTAAAACTATGGAGCTCTTTTGATCGTGGTACCGATAGGGTTCAACCATGAATATGTTCGTAGCAAGAATTATAATTTGCTCAATTAATGCAGCGGTAAAAAATACGGTAGCAGATAGTATAATTTTCTACCCTTTCACTGCTGTTGAAGTATTGGGGTTTCAAGATATCAGAAATTCACCCCTTTTTTCAGGGTTCACATTATCTGCAACGTTCCTAGTAGCGTCAATCCTTCGAGCAAGGCACAATAATGTCAGATATACTGGGTTAGTTGGTAAAAAGCAGGGCGGTGTTAAATTCCTCCTCTTCAGTTTAAAGAGTTCCATAAAGCGTGCGCTTCATAAACTCGTGTAATTTTATGAACAATATTATTTAATTACAGTATAGTCATGGATTGCCCAAGGTAGCCATTTCCTAAAGGGAGGCGTTGCCAGGTTCCGGTCCCTTCTGAGGGGCTGCCATCAATCACCAGACACGCACGTTTGAAGTCATAATGTAAATTTTCATTTGCACATAATTATGTTTTAGCTTATCTCCTTCATATCTCCTTCATACTCCTTCATAAACGTACTAAAGATGCTTAGTTCTGTTCTTCCTCTTTATTTCGACTCGCTGTTTGCATGCCTACACCCCTGTGTGGGAACTCATGTAAAATGTATGGGTTCTACTCTCCTTTCGCTCTACTTTTATGCCCCTTCCTTTTCTTCTGTGCAAAGGCTGTTTCAGTGGCACAGGAGACTTAAACTAATCTAATAATAATTACAAGTTCATTGAAACACAATGAAAGTTATGAGACTCACAGGCAATAGCACATTCTCTACTTTCTCAACTGTTCCTGAGTTTCATAAAGCTAATCGGGCAAATTTTAAGTAAAAAAGTACAAGAAAGAAGGAACGAAATATTAGAGTTTACACTCGCTGCACCAACCACCTGCGCACCAAGAAATTACAGTGCGCTCCTGACTGGGCCCTGAAGCTTGGAGGTGACGCACACAATTAAGGGCGTCCTGGTATGTGCGCTCAACTCAGCAGATGTACAGCTAGTTAGCAAAATTAGTAACATCGTAGTATAAAAAAACAAAGACAGTACAACACAATTACACGGATAACACCATATAAAGGTAAGGGTATAGTCAACTTTGAGTGCACCCTCCACCGGGAAATCCAGTTGCACTGGTTCGTGCGGCAGACATAGACCAACAGGCCCCAGAGGAGTAAGTGCAGCTGCAGCCGACGAATGGTCGCTCAGAACCTTCGCGGAAGGTTCAACGACCAGCCACCCCTCTGTCCCACGGTAAGTACCTCCACGGTAGCCACGTGCTCAAACAAAAGCCCCGACTCAGCGCGCCGAGTGCCCCGAGAAAGACCGAGCCCGGTGGCACTATCGTCGTTCACGACCACTTTGCGTTCACCTAACCTTTCCTGCGCTCGCCACCACTAAAATAAACACTACCCAACCTAACCTAACCTACCCTACTCTTACCTAACCTAACCTCCTTACCTAACTTTCCAACCTAACCTAACCTTACCTAACCTAACCCAACTTAACTCAACCTAGCCTTTCTAATCTTACCCAGCGTAACATAACCTTACCTAACCTAAACTAACCTAACGTAACCTTAACTTAATCAGTGATACAGCGAGCTGCGCGTCGTGCCAACTTGAACGCCGGTCACACGTACACGATCTGCGTACACAAACACGCACACAAAGCGGTCGTGAACGACGATAGCGCCGCCCGGTGTGGGGACCGATCTCAAGTACATCGACACGACTATGCAGCGCGCAATGTCCGTAGCTATCTAGAACCAAACGGGGAACCCATGCACGAAGGTGTTCCCACACAGGATCAATGCGCTCGGGAACAGCAAGCCGGGAAAGAAGAGGAAGAACAGAATAAAACATGAGCAAGTGGGAGTATAAAATCGGAAAGGAACTAAGTGGGCACGGAAGTGAGACGTCCTAAAGGCCTAGCTAAGGTAGCTTACACGGCTGCAGCTACCTATGGGACATGCTGAGATGACAACAACTCTATCTTAAGTTTTTTCCTAAGTAGTGACATATTTGAAGACTCCAACAGAGCTGCTGGGAGTGAGTTCCAAATTTTCAACGATTGGTACATGAATGAGGTCTGGCAACGAGATTTGCAGTAAAGCGGTAAAGTCAACTTACTCGTTTCCTTAAATCTAGTAGGATAGGTGCGAAGAGTTTGAACATCAAGAATCCGATCTGAAAAGTAGTTATGGGATCGTCCTAACCATACAGTGTATGATTTCTTTGAGGCAAAATGTTTAAAGATGTTGCTGAAAGTAAGCAGCCTGCACGACCTATGAGGGGCAGAGAGACACAGTGGAGACAACAACCTAACCACTCTGTCCTGCAGCGCCTGGATCCGCGTAGCGTTACTTAAGCAAGCACTGCCCCAGGCCGCGACCCCGTACGTCAGGTGTGGGTAGACCAGGCTGTAGTACAGCCGCAGCATGGTGTGCTGAGGAACCAATGAAGACAGCCGGCGCATAACACCAAGACCTCTCGCAACCTTGCGGCTTACATGGTCTACATGACACTAAAAATTTAGTTTAACATCAAGAATAACGCCTAAAAATTTGGTCTCTGATACACGAGACACTGTCTCATCTCTAATTTTGATGCCTAAGTTGTTGATCTGTCGGGCGTGAGTTATGACCATACAGTGAATTTTACTTTACTAACATTAAAAGAGAGTCTATAAGCCGACAGCCACTTGTCAATATTATTCAGTTCATCATTTATACGTCTGGCTAACAGGGCCGTATCGTCACCTGAAGCAAAACAGTTGTATCGTCCGCGAAGTGAACGAATTTTAAACTGGGGGCGCAGCGAGACATGTCATTGATGTAAACATGAAAGAGAAGTGGGCCGAGTATCGACCCTTGAGGTACTCCGAGAACTGTGGGTGCAGGAGGAGACATATGATTGGCTATGGAAACTGAATGCGTGCGATTACGGAGGTATGATGCTAACCATGCATTTGCAGTCCCTCTGATACCCAAGTGGTGCAGTTTGCGCTGCAATAGTGAATGGTTCACCGTGTCGAACGCTTTCGAAAAATCTTGAAAAACCGCAAGTATACTCTTTTTTCATTCAAAGTTACACGCACAACCTAAAGTAATAAGATGGCTGGATATTTCCCATGCAATATGGATACTCGCTATAATCATACTCGATTTTCCCAAAGTTCACTGAAACTGAAGGCATGCTGGCCACCGTCATATCCCGACTTTTGGGTACTGTGAAGCTGTTTTGATCGTTTTAAGCGAAGTGGACCAATATATTCGCTGATATATTAAACACATAAACTTTTCTGTTCTGGCGGCAGGCTAGAGATGCTGATATCAATGACACTGAAGGTCGTAAGATCGAATACCAATCCAGGCATACGATCTCTTGCGGCGCTGGACGTGTTTACTCGGTTGCTGGAGGGCAAATATGATTAGTGCATTAAAGCTTTACTTATAATCAAATACGTAATAGTACTTCTCGTATTAGCCTTCTAATTCATATCTGCAAAGCTTCTGCGGTGGTACTACCTTTGCCAGAAGTGGAGAGGAAACGAGGGGGCACAGGTCGCTGTATAGGAGCATTCAATCAGTGGCGCCATAGCTTTTGACGTCCTGTGGTCTACTGCAGCTGTATCCTCCCATTGGACCACTTGGCCTATATCTGTAGAACAAACTGGGAGCTTCCCAGCATGGGTGCTGTCTAGTTGACTTGATTGTACTTTTAACGGCCAATAGCAGGGCTTTTTGCCCAAGTTTCTATCGAATAGATATTTATTAGAGCAATGCGGCCATGAGACACGGAAAGTCATAATTCTATTTGACGTGCAATGCTACTACGAAAAAACGTTGATGTAAGGTCCAACATATACGATGCTGTAATACTACCTGGTCTCCTAATCAACGTGAATTCACATGCCAGTAAAATGAATGTTTTCTCCTTTTCGGAAATAAGTTTCTCAGTCATAATATTTAGTTATAATGTTGGTAGCCGTCCCTTCAATAGGCTTAACAAGACATAGTCGCACTAGTGAAAGTATCGGACATCCTTTGAATAGAGAGTGAATTAGAACTCAGAAATGTACCCACTTTTCTGCAGTGTAAAAACAAAGAGGAATATCGATGGAGGGAAGTTGATTTTACCTTCAAGGAGGTGAATTTAAACATCAGTTTTACTAGATTTCCCTGTTAATGAGAAATCTAAAAGCCAGATTAGATTCACATCTAAAGAGGCAAATCTAAACGGCAGTCTCATTAGATTTACATTTAAAAATGTGTATATACATGTAATCCGACCGGTGCAGTGATTTGCAGAGATTTTCATGTATGAACGGCCACAGTATCTCGTTTGGACACTGAATTGAACGAACAAGTCCCTTTGACATTCGTGTGAAGCCGGCTCTAGACACGTCGGCAATGTTGTTAGCCACTCTCGCGTGCATTGAATTTGCCTGGGCACTTTAGCACGTTTAATAATTTTCGTAGGCAGTGCTGGTTTACGCGTAACGCGAATCGTTACACTGCGTCGCCACCGCTCGTATATCTTCTACAATGGCTTCTCTCTGCCAGCTAAATTAAATTAATTGCACAGATGCAATCATGACAGCAATTTATTAACAGCGAGCATCTCAAACACAACGAAAATTATTTATTTTGCTGGTCTAGATAGGATGAATATTCTTTCCCGTATCGCTTAGTTTGTGTAAACACTATAGACTCCACTATTATACCGTTTAGCTTTGCAATCGGAAAATGCGCAAAAGAAATAACACCTTTTGTGCTGCTCTAACTTTGAAAATAGAAACGGCATAAAATAATTTTTGTGACGTTCTAAGTTTTCAAATAGAACAGGCAGATTTTTCTTTTGTACAGTTTTATTTACGTGAATAGAAATTATATGGAAGAAGCCCATATTTGTAATTAATTTCCAGGAATAAAATCGCGTTTTACTATGTTTTAGGGACACCTGAATTTTCATGAAACAACATTTATTCAGGAGTTTTAAGTTATTTAAAGGACGTCACCGATCATAATATTTGGAAGTTATGCAAAAAGATCGGTTGAACTACATGTACTTATATCGTGAGCGATGAAATTATAATTCGTACGTCATCTGATATTCCTTACTTTCATTTATATTTGAAAACGTAGTCTAAACCTAGCGTGTGTACGCTGTTTATATGTTTAAAAGCGTAAAAGTAGGAACACAAAACTTCATTTAACAGAATGACAAGTGTCTTGTTTTGCCAAATAAGACTCAGAATACACAGACTACGATATAATCAATCCTGTGCGACGACTCCACGTAGTCCATTTACGCTCTATAGCTACTGCATTACGTGTTTTGTTCACAATAATTTATTCTTGATTAAAAGCCAATCGCAATACTTCAAACGAAAAAGTTCAAATTCACGTCAACATTTCGGCAATACACTGGTATTATCATCGACACTATTAAAAACTTGCAGTGAAGGAAGATACATAGAGATACGATGTCGGTTATATAATGACCATCATAAACACAAAATCTATGAGTACTGTGCACTACAAAGCCGTTTCGGTGGTCATGATTGATTGGCAAGGAATCGATTCACACCATGAAATGTATATCCAGATTGTCAGAAGCAGCAGCACCGGTAATGATCACTGCGTGGCGGCAGCTTAACAAATGTAAGGGTCATAATTGGCTCACTGCACTATCTTGCGGTCTAAATCGATGTTCATATTTCAAATTTGCTGTAATATTGACTCCTACTTTACGACTCACTGCGTTTGTTATGTGTGTTTTGAATTCAATGAAGCATTTATATTACTATCAATACGGGAAAAATCAAACACGAATGATATTCTGAGACGAGTGATAGCACCGCACGTGATTTATTTCAAGCTAGCGGGACCCGTGGAAACTTCACGGTTGCATCAAGTCTATACCATCCAAAATGAACGAGATCACGTTACACTATTGTAATCTACCCGAGTGTAACCTAATGCGGCTCTTCTAACCTGACACACCCCGTCTAAGTTAACGCCCGTCACTTAACTCTGACGAACTTTTTCTAACTCAATAATGTCTGTCTACCCTAACACAATAATTATTTTGTCTACGCTAACATAACCCGTATGTGACCCGTACAATTTCGGGATTATTTAACGTTCTCACTTTGTAAAATGTAGCTGTCCTAAGTTACGCTATTATAACTCATTTTAGCTTAACCTAACGCAGCTCTTCTAACCTAACCTACCCCGTAAATAACGTCAGTCAGAGAGCCCCGCCATCAAAAAAATGACGGCAGTAATTTTGTGATTGGACATTATATTGTTCCGGTTCCTTGCATAGGTTTTGCTGTAAAATAGGTTTCATCCCTGCAGGCCTGATCTTCCATTAATGAAACGCAAGTTTTGCAGGCATGAGTTTTGCACGGGCAAAATATCCCCCCTGAAAGATACGGCGCGAATATCAGCTTGGAATTGGGGAAACGTTGAGTTCAGTCAAAAGAATTCACGGAAAATGCTCAGGGCTTAGCGTAAACTAGATACCAACCGATAGTTGAACCTCAATCGTCGAAATTTCGCTGCACTGTAAATTAAATATAAAAAAGCGTCAGCTCAGTGTGAAGTTTTAACTACTTCTGTGAGTTTTAGCTAAAGAAAACATAATTGAAATGGATTACGCACGGAAGGAACGAAAATATTTATCTAAAAAATATGCGAAATAACTCATTCCCGACAGGATCAAAATCTCTACCAATGATACTACCTTAGACGAATACGGTCTAACGAAACATGGAAACGTTTCTCCGTACCCATCCGATGACGCAGATTTGGATGCAACTGAAACCTGTTCAAATTCCACAGAACAGAAGAAATGTTCTTCGGTTATAGCTCAGACCCGTATCATCCTAATTGCCTCTATCTAATACTGAAGTTACCTGTGCAAATTCAACAGAAAGAAAATTGTTCTTCAACGATGATGGCCTCGGAACCGTATCATGCATACAAAGGTTGAAAAATGTCCCAAGTCAGACAGTGAATCTTCTACCTAAGACTTGGGAGAAGTAGCAGCTACAATTTGAATTTGACACCATCTCCTATTCTCCTACAGCGTATCTTAACTACATATCTAGCTGACCCAATTCAGAACGTCAGGCGCTAAAGCACAGCGAACATAATATGGAATGAAAGAAATGAAAAGGCGTAGAAAAGATACGAGTGAAATAGTCTTCATGTTTTTGCTTTAAAAGTGACTGAAATTTTTTTGAAAAACGCTAAAAAGACAGCTATGGTTGAACTTTGTTACAGCGGAAATCAGAGCTTCTTGCAATATGAAGCTGCCACTATTTAAAAGTGGACAGCGTAACGTGCAGAGACTGGACGGACAGATGAAGCTTCAAGTAGAATTATAATATAGACTAGCGGGACCCATGTTCCAAGGTAAATTAATGTTTTCACCTACTTTCGTTTGACATAAGATAGTGTTCCTGTAATTTAGACAACCTCTTCTAATCTAAAGTCCGCCTGATGAACCCCGTTTGCCTTAACAAATTTGGTCTCGATGACTCTGACCTCTGTCACCTGTGAATCTTGCATACTACGGTACTTCTTACATTGTTCTCCTCTATTTATGCAAGCCTTTCTAAGCTCGGTTTTCCACTGCTTGCAAATAATTTACCCGATCATACTCTTACGCGTTTTAATTTTCTTGTGAGCGTGTTCAATTTTTTTTTTTTTTTTTGCACAACTACGGGGCCCGTGGATATGATCAACAGCCCATCATTTTCCTGCTCTCTTTGATGCGTTATCTGTTGGCTACAATAAACAGAGTCGGGTAATTTCTTTGCTTAGAGCAGCCTAACCCTCTGATCTACAGATTTCATTGTATTTTTTGAGATATCGCACATTCGCCTGAAAGAATACCTTAGAGCCCATATCCAACACTATCCTCTTATTCTCGAGTAGCGTACCCTACCTACGTATCTGGCTGGCCCTATTAAAGACGTCGAGCGCCACAAGGTAAACGGACTTAATATAATGTGAAAGAAATGAAAAGCGGTAGATAAGATACGAGTGAATGGTCTTCATGCCTTTGCTTTGAAAGTGACAGATTTTTTTTTTTTTTTAAGAAGCCCTAAAGAAGTAGATATGTTTGAACATTGTTCCAGTGAAAATCAGAGCTTCTTACACATTGAATTTTCCCTATCTGATATTGAAAAGCGTAACGTGCAGAGACACGGACGGATGGACAGACAGACGGACGTACGGACGGATGGAGCCTCAAGCAGAATTATAAATTAGATGTTTGCATAAAATTTCATTGCCTCCTGCTTAGAGAAAAATTTCACGAATTCCTTTCTTAGGGCTTCAGTAAATGATCTCTCTAGGGGCATAGGAATGCCCATAGGGTTGAGCGAATTTCGTTCACATCTTTCGTTGCCGTTTCTCTTACCGTTCATTCCTCGTAATTGCAGCTAATGACATACTTTAACCAGTTCTTGCTCTGCTTTCTTATGCCGTATATTTATTCGTGTATTAGTAAATGGTTACCCATATACCGCAACAGTACTTGACTCGTAGGTCCAAAAGTGGCCTCTGACGCTGGCGGCCAAATGGGAAAATTGAGATTTTCTCAAGAGCTATTGTGAACATGTCCAGACACGGTCATGCACGCAAGCGCCCAAGTGCGTCCCCGCCGTATCCAAGATACCTTCTCCGCAAGGAAAAAGTTGGGTACCGTGGAATTTTTTTCTTTTTTTCAGTATTAGATAGGGGGAAAAGATACAATGCTCTTAATTTCATAATTATTTTCCTAATAGCTCTTGAGAAAATCCCATATTTCCGTTGCCGACTTTTGGCCGCCAGCGTCAGACGTAAGAGTCAAGAACTGTTGCGGTCTATGGATTACCATTACTAACTCTCTGTGTACGCTGTGGAGCATTAGTTCTTAAGCTCTTCCAGATCTGTGCTCTCTTGCTATAAAGAGGGTGTCTAGCACCCCAACACTTCGCGAATATTCACTCTTTGTATATTATTTGATTGACAGTGTATTGACCTTTCAGAATTTACGTACACATTAACTATATATTGACATTTTTCCTACGACGTATGATATCTAATTCAGGCACTGATGGGTTTATTATATTAACAGCTCCTAGTACTGCGTCGTCGCCTCCTATTGTCTCACCGCTACTCAAATCGTACCATCGTGTCCCTAGGGGTCGGCACTGCTTTCTTTGAGACCGCTGCCGCATGGAGCCTTTCGACTGAGATGCAATACCCATTGTTCCTAAATAGCTATTGTTCTGGGGTCTCCTCTCAAATGGCAGCGATCACGTTCAGTGATCTGCTGTGTAAATCAGAGCAGCAATTAACCGGTTAATTCGTGATTCAATCTTGCAGCTAGTGTAGGAATACCGCTACAGGGAACATTGAATAAAATGAAACATTGTGAGGGAGACATCTTCTATTCAGTTACCGTTCATGTAATTAAGCATCAATTTCTACACGAAAAACGCGATTTAACCCAATTTTAACCAGGTTGTGCTACTTTCCTTCTAGTCTTCTTGGTCCTATTGTATTCCTACGTGCGGGTGGAAAGATTGCTATTGTAGCGAGGCAGTTGATGTTGGTAGCAATAGAGTTGAAACTCGACCCAATGATCCATCTGAATGGTAAAGATCTCAGATGCTGCTATAAGTACATGGGTGAAAAGGTCACTTGGTACACAATACTAAACCAGCGCCGCACTAACCCAATCTATTTCTACGAATTTTCGACATTCCCCTATGCCATTTGTTATCTTGCGTGTGCTGCAACCTTTAGCGCTAATATCCATAGGGTATAAATCCATTCTACTTTCAATTCGTCACACAATGAAATGCTACATTAAATTTTACGCATGCCATAAGATATTTTTGGTTATCGTACAGGTGCTGCAATTATTAGCTCTAAGATGCAATTTGATAAGTAACGTAAAAATACATCAGTGTTACGAGCCTTGCTAAATACTGTAGTGCCTTTTCTGTAACAAATTGTTATTACAGAAATAAGAAAACAATTATTTTTTTAAAGCCGTGAAGTCCTGTCATTTTATTCTTTTACCGTTAAAGAGCCGTCAAACACACATTTCATCTAATTTCAGAAATTGTTGTAGGAGCTATAGCACATAATATTATATTCCTTGCTTCATTTTAGATTTTCTGCAGCACCCATGCATTTCCTGCTATGTCGCAAGTAATGTTGTAGATTCAGCATACAGATTTCCTCTAGAGCCTTCAGATGTTTTCGCCTTCGTATTACTGTACTTCTCAAGCTTCGCTCCTCATTAGCTGGGCGAGCATTGGGCGAAAATTAGCTTCACTTCAGAGCTTGGGAGCGCGGGAGCTTATCGCTAACATAATTTCCTTCCATTGAATAAATAATTATACCTATTGAAGTGCAAGGAAGTAAGATTCCTTGTTACCTGTGCACTTCCATTAGGGCAAACCTATTAATAACGGACTATTCCAGGGTATAGGAACACCAATGGGGAAGTCAGACACGGGAATTCCTAGCAGAAATGGTGGTGCGGGGAGTATGAGTTGCGACGCCATCGGAGCGATGTAACTGTACAAGGCGCATGCATTTGATACCTTTGATGATACTTCGGACGAGATCCAGTTGACGTTTTGCACGCCACCTATCTTGTGCAGAGGTGATGCTGCAGTCCGTGACCCGCGGGGTGATTAACAGCGAGTTATCCCCACAGTTGACGTAGCCGCTTACAGCAGGTTAATCTGGCACTTTCAGTAAGCATGCGTCCAGTAAGTGTTTAAATTTTGCAGTCTTTGTACAGGTGACATTTCGAATGTGACGAAGCATTTTGTTGAATAACCTCGCCCCTCGGACCACGAAACTATTAGAATACTTTGCGGCTATCGCATCACCACCAGTTTTGATCGGAATTCGAACTTCACAAGGGTGACGACCACTACGGTTTGAGTGTCTGGCCTGGATTCGCCCATTGACGTTGATAGTAATTCCTTTTAGAATATTCCAAATATATGTGATCGTAAAGCGCTCGAATCACCTTCGAATTGAGTACATTTGAAGTTGAGCCTGTCTTTCGTGATAGTTTAAATCTTTCATGGATCGGATTTTGGCAGTGAACGATCTATCGATAGCCTTGAGGCGCTCTAAGTCTTTCCGTTTCTTGACATTCAAAGAGGTGAACAGAATTCAATCCTTGGCAGTATCAGTTGTTTCCAAAAGGTGAGCATTGTGTATGCCTCTCGCGAAGAGAAAGTTCAAAGCACCCATCTGCTCCACTTCTTGTCTATGGTAACAACTCAAGTCACATGTTCTTCAAAAAGGGCATTATATTGGATTCTCACCCCAAGATCCCTACAAAGTTGCTTTCTTTTGATTTCGCTCCCATCTCTCGACGTGTAAGACGTAGATTCAGTAAAGCAAAAGTTTTTTCCGTATCGTAAAAGTTCAAATTTTGATTCATTGAAGGTCATGTTGTTGACCGATGTCCAGTGAAAGATGTTGGTTAGATCTAAAAATTGCACATTCCCTACGTCCGCCATTGATTGTACCGCTGCTAATACCCGTGTGTCATCAGCAAGCGATGAGGGAACGGAAAGCTTACTTTGGCGCCTATATTATTTATCATGATGAGGGAGAGTATTGGACCAAGCACGGTGCCTTGTGGGACCCCACTGAGAACCGGCTGTCGTATGGACACTTTATTATTTATAATTACACTTTGGGTTCGGTTTGTCAGGAAAGCTTCGATCCATTTAAGACATTTCCCACGGATGCCCATGTTGAAAAGTTCGAGTAGTAATATTTCTTGGTCTACTTTATCGAATTTTTTGACAAAATCTAAATACATTAGGTCCACAATTTTGTCTTGGCATAGTAGGTCGAGAATAGTCATAATGCTCATGCAGCTGCCAAGTGGTTGAACGTTTATGGCGAAAGCCATGTTGATTTGATGTAAGCAGGTTATTGCTTTCAAAGTGATGTACTAGGTGTTTTCTAAACACCCTTTCAAACGTTTTCACTGCGTGGCTAGTTATGGACAGGTCTGTAGTTCGCTGGATCCATGCTATTTCCAGCTTTAGGAATAGGTGAAATAATCGCGTGCTTGTAAGTGATTGGAATTACTCCAACATCCATTGATTTTTTCACCACATAAGGTATAGAAGATAAGAGATGCTTAGCTTGCACATCTTAACCCTATCTGCTCCAACGTGGTACAAAATTGTACCGCCCTACAGTTTTTCGTTCACAATTCTGCTCCCAGTGATATTCAGCGCCCAAGCTTCCGTGACTTTTCCTAAATGATCATGACTATCAATAAAATTCTGAAATACCCGCACATCACAGCCAAAAATGTAGATAAATATAGATATTTCTGAAAATTAGATGATAGCATTTCCATGACGATTTTTCTTTTTATACAAAAAGAACTTTCAAAATTATCACTAAAAGACAGCAACAAGGCTAGAAATGAAAAATAGAAGCGATTATACGTTCAGCTTGTGAAAGTATGAAAATAAAAATTGCGGCAGATGTGCTGTCGGAGTATTCACCCTGTACTGTCCGGAGATATTTTTTTATATTCGAATTTAATTGGCATTAAAACTACTCTGAGGCATTATTTTTTTAATTAAATAGGCGAAAGAATAGTTGAATAAATGACTTTTGAGACTGTGAAGAAAAAACTTTGATATAGATAAAGTTATGAGCATTTTTAGTGGGCGGTACAAATTTGTACCGCCTTGAAGCTCAAGCGGCTGAAAAAAAATTGGTAACGGATAGGGTTAAGGATTTTTTCAGGCACATCATCTGGTCCCCCTGCACTGTTGCCGGTAAGTTCGATGGCATGTTCAATGCTTAGTTTTGTGAACTCGAAGTCCATTAGGTAGTTTGTAGCTAAATCAATTCTTGGGATTTTAAGATTTTGAAGTTTGATATTGACGCGTTAGTATTTCGCTCATTTCCTGGTCATCCTCAATTATAGATCCTGTATCATTCACCAGCTGCCCAATTTTCGATTTTATCGAGAAATGATGTGATGCATAGGCAAAAAAATATTTGCTATTTTTATTTTTCTGATGGCCTTCTTTTCTTTTTCTTGTTTTTCTTCATCGTGTGATCTTGCAAGCTGACGTTCTATCTCATCTAGCTTTTTTTTGCACTCGGATTTGCGTTGTAGTGACTTCCATGATTCCTGGCATTTGATAAGTTTTGATCGTTTCTTAAGTAGTCCTTTACCAGGAATTCTACATACATGGAATGTCCACGGTTCCCACTAGTAATAATAATAACTGGCGGGACCCGTGAAAATTCCTAGGTTAATTGGTGTCTTTACTTTAGTTTGACATAAAGCAGCTCTTCTAACTAAGAAACTTATGTACGCCGACTAAACTAACGTCCGACTCCTAACCTTAACGTTCTCCGCCTAATGTAATATATCGCAGTTCGTCACCTTGGCACACCTCGTCCAACCTTAATTCTCTGATATCACCTGCGGATCTCTCAAAATTTATGTTGTCAGCAAAGGATTCGCTCTTGTATGTCCAGAAAGACTTAGGAGTCTCGAAGGTACTTCTTGCATTATAATTCTTAGTAGTTGCACGCCATTTCTATGCTCTAGCTCCCATTGTTTACAAATAATTTATTCACTCACAATCTAACCCACTAGAATGTCCCGGCGGCACTGTCATCGTTCGCGACTATATTTTGTACGTGCATCGCTGTGCGTGCATTCAAGTACGCGTGTTGTGCTGCTGTGGCTCATTGACACAAGTCGCTGTCTCGCAGGTTAGATTAAGTTAATTTATAAACGATGCTTGTATAGCAATCCTCACACGAGCGCAGTTATGTCACACAGCGACGCGTGGTAACTGTTGCATAGCGCATGGTAGAATTTTTGCCGCGATTAGCGTGTATGTTCATGCCGCGTCACCACCACCAAAAGCACTACCATGCGCTATGCAACAGTTGCTACACGTCGCTGTGTGACATAACTGCGCTCGTGTGAGCTTTGCTATGCAATCATCGTTTGTAAACTAACCTAACCGGCGATGAGGCGAGTTGTGGCATTGCGACACAGTAGCACAGCACATGTATTTGAACACACAGCGATGCACGTGCACAGAATAGCCACGGACGACGACAGTGCTGCCCGGACTGTGCTACCGTCGTTCACGACCGCTTTATGTGCGTGTTTGTGTACGCAGATCGTGTGCGTGTGAGCGGCGTTCAAGCTGGCGCGCCGCGCTGCTCGCTGTATCGCTGATTAAGTTAAGTTACGTTAGTTCAGGTAAGGTTAGGTAAGGTAAGATTAGGTAAGGTAAGATTAGGTAAGGTAAGATTAGGTAAGGTAAGATTAGGTAAGGTAAGATTAGGTAAGGTAAGATTAGGTAAGGTAAGATTAGGTAAGGTAA
>LQNS02276622.1:1471466-1489147 GCA_001587735.2 Parhyale hawaiensis
GTTAGGTTGGGTTAGGTTGGGTTAGGTTGGGTTAGGTTGGGTAAGGTTGGGTTAGGTTGGGTAAGGTTGGGTAAGGTTGGGTAGGGTTGGGTTGGGTTGGGTTGGGTTGGGTAAGGTTGGGTTGGGTTGGGTTGGGTTGGGTAACGTTAGGTTAGATTAGAAAGTTAGGTAAGGAGGTTAGGTAAGGGTAGATTAGGTTAGGCTAGGTTAGGTTAGCTTGGTAGTGTTTATTTTAGTGGTGGCGCGCGCAGGAAAGCTTACGTGAACGCAAAGTGGTCGTGAACGACGGTAGAGCGCCCGGGCTGTCAAAAATGGCAGCTAGGAATTTGTGATGACCCTTTTTCATTGGCCATAGTTTCGTTACTAATACGCTTCCGAAGAAAGCGTACGCTACAACGGCCAACTCAAATTGTCATAAGAGAAGAGTGCTCGCTCAGTTTCAATTCATTTGAGCAGCACCCGTCCTTAAACAATGCAAGAAAATTAGAACAAAACGAACACCCCAGTTGTCTTATTTTTTTTTCTTCAGAGAGAGTCTCAAATAAAAATTCGCCATTCTCTCTGAAAAATAGGATACATATACACATGGCGCAGGCAAGAGGTATGCCCTGTATTACAGATTCTGTGGCATTAAATCTTCAACGCTTGAATTTCTTCCTATATCATTTCTTCAGGGCGTAACGCGAGGCGCAGATATAAATATTAATCTATAATAATGTTCTTGTTCTTCCCTACTTACCTTTCTTCATTAGTTCGTTCCTGCGTTAGTACGACCGTTACGCTTCCACTACTAGATAGGGGAAAATTCAACTTGCAACAAGTTCTGATATTCGCTGGAAGGAAGTTCAGCCAATGATGTGCATTTTCTCAGCTTGAAAATTTTTCAGTCAGCTTCGAAGCAAGGACATGATCTTTTCCTCGTGTCGTACGTACCGATTTTCTTTTATTTCACGCTAAATTAACTATGTTCTCTTTGCTGGTGACGCACGACATTCTTAATATGGCCAGATGCATAGCTAGGATACGGCGCATGAACTCAGAACGGGTAGTGTGGAACCTTTCGACTCTAAAGTATATTTGAAGGGAATGTGAGATGTCTGAGGAAAAACAATTACATCTTGAGAACTGAGGGTGATGCTGCTGTCGCTGAAAAAAATTGGCTAAGTCTGTTGTTTTATGTTGAACAGATTACATCAACCACAGCAGAAAAAATCATAGGCTACTGATCTATATCCTCGGGTCCCGTAATAGTGCAAAAAATTTGAAACGCTGATAAAAAACGGAAACGTGTAAAACTACGAAAGGCTAAATTTTTTTCTGTAAACTATGGAAAACAGAACTTAGAAACTGTTTGCTTATACAAAGGAGCATAATGCGAGAAGTACCGTCACATCTCTATGTCGTTATCAAGGCACAAGAGCGAATTCTTTGCTGACAGAACAAATACGAGATTCTCAGGTGAAATTAGAATACTAAGGGAAGCTAGACGAAGTGAAAGGTAGACGGACTGCCTAATGGTACGCATGGTTAAGAGGCGAACATTAGTTTAGACGGGGTGGGTTAAGTTAGAAGCGCTACCTCAGGTCAAACAAAGGTAAGTGAAAACAATTATTGTAGTCTGGCCATTGTATCTAGGCCTTATAAAATGGTCAGGCTATAATTATGAATTTCCACTAATTCGATCTGTGTCGAAAACTTAGGTACTTATCAATAATATTGAAGTCTGTACTTGTCGTAAATAATCACTTATATTCACTTTGCATGTGTCTCAGGGCATTCTTAATGAGGCCAAATGTGCAGCTACGACAAGGCACAGGATCAAAAAGTGGGCAGTTTTGGACAACTCCACTCTAAAGTATACCTACGTATATATACTATTGAAGGAAACGAATAGAAGCACAATTAGAAATTTTGTTACCCACGACGCGTTTCGCCGTACCTCTGCTCAGCAAGTGGGAGGGTTGAAGATGGTCGAATCGGAAGACTTTAAGATTTTCTGAAATTTAGCCAGGTTATCACATAAAGATGTAGCTGTGATACCGAATTTTCCAAAGCTATAAAAATAATTTTCAAACAAGCAAATGCCACCTCAAGACAATATCTACATCAGAAGCCGTGGCAACAAAATTACATCACGCAGCTGGCGGAGGACTGCAAACGTTTAATTGGTATGCTGCATTTCGGAGAGCTTATAACATCTCAAGAGGCCTTCCATCGCTTCAAGCTACTCGATGCTCCCGTCAAAATTTAATCGTCGTTGTTTGTTGTATTTTCGCCGTCTACAGCGCAGATGTGCCACCTTTGAAGCCCTTGTGCAGGAGGTTCCTGCTACCCCGGTGCATCTATGTGCTGTAGTTGGCGTCACTGCAGCGGACAATGTTTCAAAATTGAAAAACATTTGCTTGTTTGAAAATTATTTTTATAGCTTTGGAAAATTCGGTATCACAGCTACATCTTTATGTGATAACCTGGCTAAATTTCAGAAAATCTTTACGTCTTCAGAGTTCAGATTCGACCATCTTCAACCCTCCCACCTTATGAGCCGAGGTACGGCGAAACGCGTCGTGGGTAACAAAATTTCTAATTGTGCTTCTATTCGTTTCCTTCAATATTTGAGACAATGCCACCTCAAGACAGTATATATATATAGTGTATATAGTATATAGTGTATATATATATACGAATATACTTTAGAGTGGAGTTCACAGTGCCGTCGGGACATTCTAGTGGGTTAGTTTGTGAACAAATAAATTATTTGTATACTATGGGAGCTAGAGCATAGAAATGGCGCGCAACGACGTAGGATTACAATGCAAGAAGTACCTTCGAGTCCCCTAAGTCTTTCTGGACATGCAAGGGCGAATCCTTTGCTGACAACATTAATTTTGAGAGATCCACAGGTGAAATCAAAGAACTAAGGTTGGACGAGGTGTGCCTAGGCAACGAACTGCGATACCCTGCTGTTTTTACTGCATTCCACAGGCTTACTTTGCTCGAAAACTGCCGACCACCTTCATAGACCATCGTTTTGATCATTGCCCAGAGGTTCTCAATGGGATTTAAATTGCAGCTATTCGCTTGCCAGGTCATAATCCTTTTTGATTTGAATCCTCCATCAGATTATATTCCACCATCTGAAATATCAAACCTGGCAAAGTCTGTTGATAATCGCCGTAAAAAATCATGAAAAATTGAGGTTGCCACGTTCAAAATTAACTCGTTATGTTTACCAATACTAAACACATTTTTCAGTGTTTATTGAATTGCTTTGGTTATAATTTTTTGGTTTTGAACGTTTAATAACAATATTCCTGTTCACTTGTATTTATTTCCTCTTTATGACGTTTTTATTAGCTTGTTGTATAATCTGAGGTAACAATAAAAGTCTCGTACATAAGCAAATTGTATGATAAATTTAACCAATGGCTAAATATTTATTTTACAAGTGCTGTTTATATTGGAAACATAGCCATACATTTAGTTAATGTTGATATATCAAAGTTAGACACTCATCTTGAAAAATTAATTTAAAAAATTCTATTGGCATAATCAAAGGTAACGTACTGTATTTATCCTACGGGAGCGTTTCGAGTAAACTTCCCCTTCAACTGGCTGAGTGGTATATGCAATCGGAAAGCGGCATTGCCTGAAGCAGCCTATAGAGGAAGGAGTCCTGAGTTCAAATTTTTATAGCTATTAGCCATCGATGGAATTCCGAGAGAATGGAAGTATGTAAAGGAAACTTGTATCCTGTATACCATCTTATGATGAAAGTAACAGGGTGAGCACTGGGATATAAATCTTCAGATACGATTTTCTTGCAAAAATATGGAAGAACTGCCTGTCTGTATCTTCCTTAATTATATGTGCTGGCCACTGCCTTCGTCCCACTCCATGGCAGTTCAGCCACTTAAAGGACTCCAAACGCCAGATTCGATCACGTGATAAAGCCATGTGTTTACTCGCCCAGTGAATACTGTACTTGGGTTTGCTCCTCCTATTAGAAGCTCCTTGGGTCGTTCACACATGTACCACACCACGCAACACGCTAGTGATTTCTCCTTAAATCCAGCTTTATATCTGTATTTCTGTTATTAAACGCTCACACAGGAATCCAATGTCATTTCAATATACTTAGGTTTGTTATCTAATCTAATACTAAGAATGACCGTCGTGTGTTTATATAGAAATATTTTTATTTATTGATTGGTTTCGTATCACGCTCTTAACGAAATAGATAGGCAAAAATTAGCTCCGGCCTTCCTGGTTTCACTAGTGTATTCATCTGCTTGAAGACTGTGGTCATCCTGCTAGGCTTCATAGAAAACTGATTGGTTGAAAATATTCCAGGTTGCAGATGGTGGCACTCGAACAGTATATCTTATCCCGGTTTTTCTTTGACTACGCTGAAGTCCACTCAATGTAGATGCATACAGCTTTTCTAAACAACTTCTTCTATCTCTCTGAGAGGTTTTCAAAATTTCGACTGGATTGTCATTTCCATCGTGATGTGTACTCTCTTCTGAGATTTACTTTATCCAAACTTCATCAGCTAATAATCTCATTTTGCTTATTACCGAGGCAACTGGTAACATATTCTTGAGCGGTCAGCAGGCGCGTAAAGACCACGATGATTTCTCGGCATCAAATTATTTTTTTCCACACATTTTGGGTTCTTCTTTCGACTGAGCAAGTTTTCTTGAGGATAAAATTTTCCGAGTTCTAGTTATATGCCACCCTCCGAGTATCTTGCGTACAGAGCTCCGTATTTATTGGAAGCAATATCGACTGCGGGCAAAAAACGGCTCTTTTGACGTATCACAGAAATAAAGCTGGGTGTTCTTCAGCCTCGCACGCTTATCTGTACGGTTCCCTAATTCAAGTTGGCAGTTGCTGCAGCATCCTACACAGGGAAGTTAATAAGAGCCGAATGCAGGGGCCACACTAGGCGTTCGTACGAGCAACGCGCAACTCACTCAGAAATCTTTGTTGTGTATCGGAACGACTGTAGGTGACACACTAGCGACGGGAAGCTGCTCATCCGTCAAACAAAGTCCCGTCCAGACTACCACGCACATGTTCCGCAGAACTTCGTTGCTCTCGCTCCTTGATCCAAAGAAGCTGCAGTTTTTGGCACTAGTAATAACTTATTTTACTTCTACTATAGATACAACGAGGAATAAACAATCACTGTAAATGCAGATACTACTTATAGCGTGCTGCACTAAGCTTAGGTTAACATTTTCATACTTTCTTGACCACGCGGTCGTGCTTTCGAGGGCGCGGCAATCCATTCAATCAAATTAAACAACTGGCATGGAGAGCAACTCCAAAAATGATTGACAAGTAAAGGTAACTCGATAATTTTCTGTTCCCCCAGAGGTAGTGCAAAGGGTTCGAAAATTTACTTTATCTACGAACCTAAACACAACTGTGTCCACAAGCCAAAACGGCGATAAAATGCTTAAATAAATAAAAAAAATGTCTATAAAGAAACAAGAAAGCCACATGGTACGCCTAATTTATTCGTTTTGCGGATGAAACTGCTTTGTTTGCAGCCTGAATCGCGCGGAAATATCTAACAAAATGGACGCCTTCGAAAACGCACAGAGTTGCGATTTGACGGCAGAAATTCGCAGCGATCAGCGAAAACACCACAATGTGAACAGATTTTTTATTTCATCTCTGTTCATAGGATAAGTAACTAAAAAACACCTTTACAAATAACAAAAAAGGCGGTGTTAAAAAGCACTCAGAATCACATTGTAAGTACAAATTCGATTTACGCGGCTGTACGATCAACTTGTTGCCCATAGAAAACCTCAAGCGACCTTCGCCACGTAGGCGCAACTTGTCTGTTCCTAGCAGCAATTTTGCTGTTCAAAGACGTACGAGCTGCGCGTCCTGACAGCAAGTTGCAAGGATGAATGCCTAGTGTGGCCCCTGCATTATATGTATTGTATAGAAGGGAGCTCAACCGTCTACCCTATATAGTTATTAACTTGTGAAATCATTAAGTGCTTGTCCCGTCAACACGCGGTATTACCCAGACAAGGAGCTCCCTTCCATAGATGTAAGGCTCTGCCTTAATATCTTTCCAATGATGCTACAGGCAACACAAGACTGGTCTTCACAAATTCTTCGCTGTCAGTATTGACAGCGAGGGCACTCTCGTATTATCTACAAAAGCGCTGCAAATTACGTGGGACATGTTCGGTTTCACTGCAGGCAAAATTATGAAACCAGAAGAAACGTTTCTAATACAGTATTATAATATGTTCTTTTCAAATATATATTAGTTTTTTTTCTCGAGAAAATGAAATGTTGCGAACATTTAAACAGCGGTATTCCCTACGTATTTGTCAAGAGACGTAGTTTTCATTTTTTCCTCGTATTTTTCAGTTAATACGAAATAAAGACAATATGGTTGGCGAAGAATATGCCAATCTAACCTAACCTGAGCTAACCTAGCCTAACCCATCCCAGCCCAACATAGCCTAGCCTAACCTAGCCTAGTTCAACTTAACCTAGCCTAACGTCTTCGTGTCAGATTTTTGTCTATGAACTTTTAAACAATCTTTTTATTTTTATTTCTTGAAAAAAATAACATTTTCGGAAAAAGCGTGAAAACATCAGAAAAGTGAATTTTGGTTTTATAACTTTGCGGGCAGTCAAACAGAAAAGACCCATTATATGTCCGTTTCAGTTGAATACAAATGTCGTTCTGCACACCTTTATCTCAAAATAAAACCAACCAGGTCCAGTCATGAGTTGCCAAATGCCTCCATTTAGCACTCAAAATACATTGTTAAAATTAAATATACATTCAATAGCAACAATACAAATTGCTAATCAGTTTTATTAATGTATAACAAAATATAACACTAAGCCAGATCTCTGTGTTGTTGCACCGTGTTGAGCCTTGTTGCATCGTGTGGTGTGGGACATGTGCGAACGGCTCCCGTCGCACGCGGTAGGAATAGCACAGAGCGAAGCACGTATACAAACGCTCGTGTTGCGTTGCGTGGTGTGGTGTTGTACATGTGCGAACTGGGCTTAACGACGTGAACTTTCCGATTAACAGTTCCCACAACTACTTTTGGGGGTTGCTTATTGTTCTGAAGATAACTCATGCGCCGATAGTTCATGCTAAATGCAGGATAATGACCGCCACATGCAGCGCTTTCACTGACAACTATACAATGTCACCCTCATAGTTAGATCAGGCTTCAGATAGTGACGTGATTTACTATACAACCCTAACAACGAACAAAGATTTATTACGTTATTTGTTTTCTAGTAGAGCCATCAATACCGAATAGGGGAAACACGAAAATGTGAATGCTACGAGCTCATCAAAATTGGTGAGCAGAACTTCTAAACTGAAACTTTACATAGGTCACAGTAGCGTCACCTAATGTTTAATTGTTTGTCTGCCTCATTTTTCCGAATGCCAAAACTCAAAAAGTTATGGACGGATTTTTATTAAATATCCAAGAGTTGTTAGGTATATCACGAAGATCAAATGACCAAACTATTGTTGGGATCTATTTCTTTGTTTGTTAGTTTGTTACTGGTTTTAATTTTATGCCTGTTAGCACAATAAATAAAAAAAAATGGGAATGGATCTTTGTGAAATTTATAAGAGTTATTAGTAATGTTGAAAGACATAAATGATTAAATTTTGGTGATGATCGGTTGGTCCGTTTGTGAGTGTGACAAATGTTTGTCAGCGGCATAACTCAAAGAATTATGAAAGGATCTTAAAAAAAATAATGATGCTGTTAACACTGCTGATGGGTACAAATGATTAGTGTTTGGTGTTGATAAAAAAAAATCACAGTCTTAGAACCAAGTTTAATTTTTCGTAACTGTTGCTTTACTTGGGGGAGGTATGCGCTCCCATAGTATTCTAGTTATCGGTAAAGTTAAAGTGAGTTATACTTCGTTACGTAGTCTTTATTACTGGTAAAATACAGTAACTAGTAAATGGTTTCTGAAAATCTTGCAAGCTTCTAGGCTGCGACAGTGCTCTTTTAGTCTCTAAGTGTAACTGAAGAAAGTGGTATGCGCATCCAGTATTCTTTGCAATCTACTACTAGGCAGCGATTTCAATTTCTAGTCTTTACTGTGAATTTAGAGGCAAATGCGAGCAGAATATCATCATATGACTTCCTAGGCTGCAACATTGCTTTCTAGTCTTTACTGTATTGTTAATTAGGAAGAAGCAAGCGCGTTCAGAATTTCAAATAACTTCATGGACTGCGACGCACGACGCTGGTCTTCAGGGAGTTCCTTCATGTCTGCTTGCAAATGTAGGCATGAATTTTCTATGCGAACAAGTGAGAGCACTCACACCGAGCTGTCTGCACGCCCTGCAGGGCTGCTTCTGGGGACACATTGCCTTGCTCCTGCCTGCTGGTAGAGTCCTGTTGAGGTAATGGAAACTTGTATGTGCCACGCAAGATACGAAGCTTACGATATGAAGGTTAACGTTAAAAGAATTTAGTTTTCGAAGCTATAAACCCGGAAGTGAAGTCAGAAAGATGGTGGACCAGCCAACCTTGTTAAGGACTTGCGATAGAGAGCTTGTGACAGATGGACGATGTGGGGCGGCACCTCGGTTTGCCTATCCCATCTGCTGTTTCGTTCGATATGGAAGTGCAGTAGCATTAACTTTTGTTTAAAATCGCACTGTTCGGATTCGCTTAGTGCTTACTGTTTAACAGCAGCGGGAAAAGAAACCTATTTAAAACAAACCTTGAAAGTGTACACACGTCCCGACATTCATTTCTCTAAAGAAAACACGCATGACAGAAGCAGTCAAAAACGCCCAAGTACGTACGATGCTATTTGGAAGACGCTGATTTATACCTTAATATAATATAAGGTTAAGTCCTTCATCTCATTATTAAGGAAAAGGTCTTCAGATGACGACCGTGCCAAGGTTGGACAGAGCTCAACTTTGTCACGGTAGCGAGGCTCTCGCATTTCCAATTAGCGGCCTTGTTTCCTGTGGTCTTCTTTGTCAGTTTCCTGCGTTAAAAAGAGGTTCGTGCCAAAGGATATCAGATCCTTTTCGTTTTGATTGGAATGTCACCCGAAAGTTCTAGGTCTGGATAGCCAACGTACGTTTGATGCCCACAGTCAGTGTTATTTGTAAGAAACTCACGGGTAAAAGTAAAATTATCTTAGAATCGGTGACATGTCTGAGCAATTGTTAGTTCCTTAAAATCAGTCGATGCCTATGACGTTCGTTTGTGATAATAGTGCCATAATTGAAATAATAATATTTTTCAGGAGAGGCGATAACAGTTTTTAAATCGCAGTGTTTTCTTAGCTAACACTTGAATGATGACTATTCTCAAGCGGCCACTTTTGCACTCAGTTATGGAGTAATTGTCACTAACAGAACTTGACGCAAGCTTTGTCATGGTGGCAATAACTCAAAATACCCAAATTTTGAGTAATGACACTTATCACAAACCAGCAAATTAAATTGTATTTAATCTACTTTAATAGAAAGTTCCATCGGAGAGGTGCGCATCGGGTCGGTTATAGACTACACAATACCATAATATGTTCCTGTACTCGATCGGTCGGTCACTGCGCGGAGCATCAACTTAGTTAACCCTTTAATCCTTTTTCTTTTACCGTTACATATGTTATACTTCATATAGTGTTATTCCTACGAGCGATGCAAATTAATTAAAGAAAGGGTTAAGGAGAGGAGATACTAAAACTTCAGTTGCTCGCAGGAATCACAATATATGAAATGTGTGCTAAGTAGGATGCTTTGGCTTATACACTGAAGTCCCTCCCCTCAATTAAGAGCCAAAAAATGAGCCGTAGGTCATAGGGCTATGTTAGTTAGTGTCGCCCATCGTATCGTATGGGGAGTAGTGACCCAGGGAAATTGTACTGGTTACGTTAGCTATTAGCTAGGCCTTCGAGACGTTTCTCTTCCGTGCCCACTTTGCTTCCTTCATTTTTTATACTCCTACTGGTGTTACTTTAGTTTGCTTTTCTTATCTTGTGGAAACGAGCTTGCACTGGCATTGTACATGCAAAAAAAAAAAAATCCTGATTTCTTTGCTTCAAAGATAACCACCCATTTGTTATCACAAATCAACGTATACCATCGCATTCAGTGACCTTTTTCACAATATAATACAAGTAATATTACTAATTATAGCAAAGCCATAACTATAATGTCATATAACAAACCATAAACATCCTATCCCTAATATTTCTGTTTAGGTTGACATTTGTATTTATGCAAGTTTTAAAACATGGCCAGGGTCTGCAATAATTACTGAGTGAAACTATTATAAATAATATCTACAAAGCAAATTATTTCCCAAAATTTTACTTCAGTTGTAATGCGGTTTGTTAGGGTTTGTAAAATCGCCATGGCAGAAATATAGCCAGTGGACAGTCAATGTACAGCCATGGTAAAACAACGTACAGGTAGCCCCATCGCTTGACCAATTTGTGACTCTTCTGCGCATCTCGCTCCAAAACGTCATCTGGAGACCTAAAGCATGGCGAGTGCCGTTCTTGTGAATGAGTTTATGGAAGAAATGTGACCAATAAAGCCCGTTATCGGGTGTTTCCGTGTTTTATAGCGCAAGAGAAAATAAAGAATGACAGCGGGATTTTTGTTAGATATCCTGTAGATAGATATCTACGCGCAAAAATAATAAATCGGCAAGTTATTGCAGTAAATGGGCCGTAGCTGTTCTTAACATTTTGTCGTGCAGTCTATGAGTAAAATAATTAATGTTGCTTAGTCTATGTCAAAAGTCGCAGAGCATTTAAATGTTGTCATATAAAGCCATATTCGAGTAAAATTTGTGTAATTATATAACCATATCTTCATGTTTAAGCTTCTGTTGGGCGCTGTTACGAGGGTATCTGGAAACTTGCTCCTATTAGCTACTTCAAGTATGAGTTTCATGTATGAGTTAACTAAACTTGAGGCACCTATAGCTAGCCTAGTATACCGATGGTTTGCAGCAACATATTTATGAATGTCATGGTATTATTACTTGAAACACTAAAGCCAGCATTTTTACACCAGTACGCTTATTTAAAGCTCTAAGTGAGAGTCTCCAGATAAGAACAAATGTATTTTCTATCTTTCCTTCAGGCTACGAGGTTAAGTGAAATTTAACAGAGAATCCCTCTAAATTTTCAAGGGAACCGCAGAGAATAGATTTTTTGGGAGACCACAATTAATGTATTGCTCCAGTTTATCTGCGTTATTCCTACTGTACTTTGTTCAAAAGCCTGATCCTAATTTGTGTTGTAATATATATATGTATATATATGTATATTATTGTACATGTTTCTTTGCAGGTTAGAACGTTCATTAAGGAGCTTGTAATTGACAATTTATATGCGTATTTGTTTTTTGTTTTCTATAAAACATCTAATATCACTTTGTTTCCTCATAAGCCGTTTTAAAATATGTTGTAAACAATGCACTAACTGGAGAGGGATTTTCTTTTACAATGTTATCAAGTCAAGGAGAGGCATACAAGACTTTTAAAATGCATTGCAACATTTTGATTGAACTTTTTATTTGTTGCCATTAGTAAAGAATATCTACCATATGAGCAAAGGAAAACCGTAAATAGAGACTATAGTTGGCCAGTCCGTTTGACTCCCCAGATGACGTCACAGCTGGCCACCAAGCAAAGGGGGCGGAGTCGAAGATGCGCGTGGGGCTACCTATACGTTACGTTATTATACCATGGGTACAACGTTGTCTATGGCTCTACCAATCATGGTACTGTATAAGGTTTAGTTTCCAGATTTTTATAACTTAGAAAGTTTCCGTTCCGCTTTTGGAATTTTTTTTAGTAGGTAGTTTTATTGGAGGATGTGATCCTGTCGTCAGTGAGCTCAACGTACATCGCCTTCTCTGTGCCAGTCGATAACGCTTTTAGGTGAGAACAGACCGTTCCCCACAGCAGAAAACGTAGAACCTTCTTGACAAGTCATCCGATTGCACTGTCGCTGTCACGGCTTCGGCTTGCATGCTGTGATGTCCCAAAATATTGTTAAAGTTCTTAGCAGCCGCCACCGCACGGTAAATTGTTTTCATTTCATCAACTGGCCACACAGTGCAAATAAAAATGTATTCACATTTTTACATTATGGCCAGTGCTAATAGTAGTTTCAAAATATCTACCATGACCTTAAATGAATGTATTCCTCCCGCTGCGAGGGATTGATCTCAGTCATTACGCTCTTAGTTATATGCCTAATACACCACATACAAGCCTGTCGCGAAAGGGTTAATAATACTAAGACATGCTGATGCTTGAGCGTAATGCACAAAAATGTTGCGTTGTAGTAATGGCCACTGTATTTTTGTTCCAAGAAATTGGTGAGTTTTGTATTTAGGTTCTTGTGGGCATTGGCCTTTAGGCTTGCCTCTGGAGTGAGTCGTGCCCCATGGGAACTCCATAGGTTTACCTTAGCTTAACTGAGCTTAGCCTTGGGGAATCCTATTTTTTTGTACTCACTATACATCCATTTCTTTCTACTTATACTGACTGTATTTATTCTGCTCTTTTCTTATTAAGTAGTGGAATCATCCGGGATACAGCTTTAAATTTAACAACTTTTTTTTAGACATTATATGCCACTTAGCTTTACTCCTGTGAAACACCGTTGCCATGGCTATAGTATCCTAAACTCATATGTTTAGCATAAATAACGCTGAAATGTTGAAATTATTATTCCTAATGAGACATTAATAAAGGAAGATTGTCTCTTAAGACCCGCTAAAGGACTAATCCTGGTGCAACTGTCCAGCAATTCTAGTGTTTGTAGGTTTTCCTACCAATAACTGAAACAGTAAAGCAAGGCATTCCCCTAACGGGTTAATATCAAAAATCCTAGAAAATTCTTCGTCACGTTCTAAGCAGCAAATATCCCTTCCAATTAAAATACTTTTTACGACACTGACAGCGTCCCAGAAATCTGATTCGATCTTTTCGGGGACCCCTTCTTTCATTTTCAATGAGCTCTCTCCATAATCCTAGCACTTTTCATTTTTATGTTTTTCCGAAGGGCTGTCAACCAGTCTCAGATTAGAGACCGGTTCCTCGTCTAAATTCACTTTATTAATTAAACATATCCAAGCACGAAATAATTATTAATTTCATGGTGCAGCTAATGAACAATCCGGTGAACTATTTTGTACGACTGACATTTTGCCTCGATTGATGCGTCTCTAGAGTCACACAGATAGTACTTACTATAACTACATCATGTTATTGTAAAGTATCACCAATTAGCTTGCCAGTGTCTACTTAAACTAAGTCTCCTCATTTCTACTTGACTTGTACGCAACTTCCGACACGTGCGTTGTGTCGAGTTCCAGGCGTCAAGACAAAATCGATTACTCAAGAAAATTCTAAAAACTTTATCCTATACCGTAAGATGGAGTTCTCTAACATCTCAAGGCTAATCAGGCTACTGCTAAAACATGCCACACGATTCAGAGTGGCGAATCAGCACCGGTATTTTCTGAAGTTGTAAGCACATAAAGCCTATAGGGCCTTATTGCGCCATATGCTCACTCGATGACCCCTTTGTTATCATAAATTTTAATGTCATAATACATAGAAAAATGAAATGTATTGGTGCCTTGGTTTACAAGGGAATTTCTGCTGGTGCCTCAACCACTTAGGAGTATTCTAGCTTAGAAAACTACCTCAACTTCTCGCTCTGAAGCGTGTCTCCAACTTGGTCTGATGGTGTATCTAGTAATCACAATATGATCGTGTTTACCTCATCAGAAATCGGACACTTTTACCACAGCATCCACCTCTCATGATTGAGGACACTTTGCTCCAAGAGTCTAGCTCCTTTGAGATTCTCGGTATTGTCATTGATGAGAAGCTTACGGTTGAGCCGCATATTAGGCGACTCGTGTCACTTGCTTCCAGTAAGATTGGGCTCCTGCGTAAGGTATAAATTCTGCGTTTGTTGATAAAGATGTAGTCCGTAGATGCCTTTATGCTGCCTGTGATGGATTATTGCTCACCGGTCTGTGCTTCAGCTGCTGAGAGTCACTCACGTCTGCTGGACCGGCTTGTTAGTTTAGCCAGAAGACTGTGCCCTGAGAATGATCTGGTGAATCTGTCCCATAGGTGACGAGTGGCCGGACTCTATGCTTTATAAGGTGTACAACTATGAGATGCATTGATTGTATTCTTCTGTCCCTGCCCTCAAGGTACAGTATTTTAGAGAATTACACGTGTTGCAGTTGGTACGCACTCCTTCACTTTGGAGACTGTCGGGTGACGAACTCGTCAATTTAGTCAGGGTTTTCTGTCCTTGTTTGCTTCGCTTTGAAATTCATTGCTGGCATCTGCTTACGATCGTGTAGGCCAGCAGACGTTTCAGTCAACTGTAAATGGCTTTTTGTTGGATTTTCCTTGGCAACGATTCGGGCTTCCCGGTGTTGCAGAATGCTTTATTTAGGTTGCACTACCTTTCCGTGGCGGCCCGAGCGTGAAATTTTAATATTAAACAAAGCTCGGCAGCAATCTTTGCTACCAGACGTCGATGACACGAGCTATCTCGTGTGAAGTTTGAGATATGATCACCGACTTGTGGGAATGGCAACTATTCCATTACAGATTTGTGTGTTAAGCCAAAATTACATTATTTAAGCGCGTTGTTTTTAAGACTGGCTACGCAGGGATACTCAAAGCATGTTGTAAGTTAGCCCTATTTTATTCATGATGTTTCACTACAAGGGTTCTTTATTCTCTTGTATTTCTACGGTAGCAAATGCCATAGCAGGGGGGTAGCAGAGCCTGATTAATGCAGTATTAACCCTTTCTTTCCTAGCGTGGCCTCCGTACAGCACTTCAAATATGTAGTACTACTTCTACGAGACAGGTAAAATAACAATTTGCGAGACAGGTAAAACAACAATTTGCGAGAAAGGTAAAATAACTATTTTCGAGACAGGTGAAATAACAATTTATAGCAGAAAGGGTTTAGGGTAAGGAACGTATACATCTGAGGGTACAAATGCCTTTACGTAATGGCTTGTATTTGATATGTTTCTTGTTGAATTTAGCAATTTAGACTCATTCGCGCGTCCGATTATGCTTCCTCCTGCGAGCTAAAATGGTTTTGGGGGAGTGATAATTAACTCATGCTTTGTTTCACGAAATTACAAAATCGCTACGGTGGCAAGATACCAGTGCACGAGACTACTCTTCATGTGTACCTAACTTGCGCCCACCTTATAGAGTTTCTAAGTCCTTTGGCGCCGAATTAAGAAACGCCTTGCAAAGTTAAACTATCCTAACTCTGTAGCTGCGGGCATGAATGTACTGACATAACGGCTGCGAGGTATTGTCTCTCCCTTTCAATATAATAATTTGGTATTGTGTATCTATTTAATAATACATTGCTTGAAGTTTAACACCTTGTAATTGATTATTTTTTTTAAAGATCGGTGTGAAAAAGTAGCAGAATCTCTGTAGTGGTATTGGTACTTACTCAACGAACTGTATAGTCGACACGTCATCACCTCATTGTTGCAAATCTCCTCGTATTTCGTGCGTCAGACAACAAGCTTCTTTAAAATTAATTCTGCTAACCATGACTGCCCGCTAATAAAAGTCTGTGTTCTTCCCAAAGCGTATTTTTTAATACTTCTAATTCTAATTTAGGATTTGATTACTGTTGAACTCGATGCTTTTCACACCCTGCATCAAACGCACTTGAAAGTGAAACTAATGACATTCGTACGGTTAATCCGAATTCAGTGCACTATTACGAAGCAGTTTAATTAGCGCCCTGCCACTCATAAAAATATTCAAAATATCACGCTGCGGCATAGAGCATTTGCCTTTCAATTATAGCAGATGACACCAGCTCAAACCAATGAGTTCGACTGACTGATTGATTTTCGGTAATTACGGGATTGTTGTTGCTGGCTGCTGTTTTGTTCATGCGGTGAGAATCACTATTGGTCCCTTGGGATTTGGAATGTCATAGGAAGAGTTTTTTGTTAAACTAACATAACGATTTATTTTTCCGTACAATGTCCAATTTTTGTTGAGGAGCGATGAGTATGGGACAACTAACTAGCAACTGTTGTGCTGCTGCAGTTGTGAGTTTCTGTTCTAAGAAAAAGTGAACAAGTCTACGGACTTGACCATGGAGATTTTTAAGTATCTGTGCACGTTGGCGATGCTGAGTGACAGTGCAAACCTTCTGTCAGTCATGAGTATTTTTCTACAGTTGAATTATACTCAATGTATTTCTCTGTTTTATTTTTACATTTGCTTTATAAAAGCGAGTAACTGTAAAATAAAGCATAATTAATGCAAGTTGGTTTAAGTTTTTCTGTTTCGCATTAAATAATTGAATGATTCAGTGAAGTAATGTACACACACTTTTGCATCTATAATCACAGCTTATAGAATATATTTAACATCTCTCGTATCTTCAAATTTTGCACGATCAGCTATCAAAAAAATAAAGGTGAAGATTCAATCCCCCTTCGTAACATGTAACGCACAAAAACATTGCATATTACTGCAGTGGTTCAATAAACTTGGTTCAAGTACTGTACACTGTTCCCTCAGGGAACATACAATGGAATATAGGTCATAGGACTGGGCGCTAGTTAGGATCTTCCGCTCTAATGTAAAAGGGAGCAGCGAACCCCCGAGAGATCTCATGATTTAGGTAGGTTTTCGGAAAGTTTGTGTTTCCCGCCTTCTTCTATTCATTCCGTTTTCATCCTCTACTGATAATTAGGTATGTGTTCTGTTGCTTCTCTTCTTTCCCGGTTTGCTGTTCCCAAGCGCGTTGATCTTGTGTGGTAACATCCTCGGGCATGGGCTCCTCGTTTGTGTCGACAGGCTCCATGCCCCTTATTTCTTCTTCTGTTAGATATTAAAACTATTGAATATAATAATAGTAACTGAACCCTTGAAATTTCAAACGCGCATTCGTTGAAATATTCGTAGTTCAAATAATAACTGAACACTTTCTTAACGCATACACAAAAGAACGTTTCTTCATCCAGTCCGAGCGTCCTGAGGCGCTAACGAACGGGAACTGACTGTACATTCCTTCATATTTTCTCCCTACCGCAGCTCCTACAAAAGTAATGCAGCATATTATCGATGCATCACCGCACCTATTCACCAACTGATACAATAAAATTGTAATCGAAGTTCCATTCGCTGCATGCAACATTGGCAAGGTAAGCCTGTGCTAAACAAAACTCTTGCACTCTTTAAGCCAACTAGTAAGAATCAATGCGGTTACTGATGCGGTAAGACATCTGCACAATATTTTACTCGTGCTATAAAATGTGCTCGAGAAAAGTGACGTGAGCTCTTGAAAACGATTTCTCTGCTCATTAACAGTTGAAGTTACTGTGGAAAAAGTTTGGAGATCTAACTAGTATTTTTTCTGCAAGCAAAGGGGCCTCAATGAGATTGAATTAATTTAACTCCAGCCTTGCTCCAATATTTATCGGCAAGGCTGGCCTGCGATGTACGAGCTTATTCTATCAAGCATATTAGCGTAAAAACTCTGGAATGAACCCTCAGCTCCAGATGTTCGACCGACCGTGTTCTAACCACTCGTTACAGCCTTCGCTTTATCAGAGGCAGATATGC
>LQNS02276622.1:1501794-1516940 GCA_001587735.2 Parhyale hawaiensis
GAGCAAAGAAGACTCAGGGGGCAACTAATAGAAACATTCAAGTACTTGAATGGCTTCAACGACGTACCTATAACGGGACTCTTTGAAAGAGACCCCAATGATCGCTTCCGAAACAACGGTCAAAAACTCAAGCATAAAGCTCGAAGAACAACCTTAAGTCAGCAGTTCTTTCCCTATTTCATAGTCTACATTTGGAATAGACTCCCTTCCGACGTTGTTGGTGCGGAGTCGGTCAACTCGTTTAAAAATAGTCTTGACATACATAGGGAGAGACATCCTCCACAGCTAAGAACTCCTACTCCACGAGTCGCAAGCACTTAAACGGCCAAAGCTTCCCAGGCCAGTTTAAGCTGACTTCTTCTCGCTTCCGCTCCATCTATATAACTAAGCTCCGCATATCAGCGGCCATCGATCCTGCTTGCGGGCATTCATGACCATCGCTTTGGCGTAGATTCTTTTCCCCCTTCTTTTTATTTTCTCCTTTCTTTTTTCTTTTTCGTCTTCCATTTTTTCTCCTCTCGTTTCTCCATTCCTCTACATCCTACTAACATAATGGCAATAGCTCATAGAGGGCCGGGGAGTAAGTTCCGGTGTCTCTTTGGGAATGGGCCTTTTGGTTCGTCTACTGCCGCCTATCTAATCTAATCTAACTAAGGGCATTAACTGCTTTATTGTTGACATGACAGCCTACTCCAGCAGCATTCAACTTTGCATGGATACAGTCAATGAAGATATTGAACTGAATAAGAGAGAGAGTAGGCCTCCTTGTCGTATACCATTCGTCATGCCAAATGCTGATGATATTTTCGCCCCATTTTACATAGCACTTCTGGTTTTAAATCAAGAATTCAATGTTTTACAAGAGAGGAGATATACTTCTCCAGCTTACACTGAACGAGAGAATATTAGATTCTAGAAAGACAGATACATTGGAAGGCCTTTGTCGATGAGATAATTTATAATTTGTTTTAGTACAAGGACAGCGACTTCCTTGCCGTGTTTTGCTTTGAAGCCAAACTGTTTATCTGCAGTGTCCATATGCAGTTATTATACACTGATATTCGCCTCTCAATAAGTAGTTCTACTAGCTTTAAAAGTGACATAGCGACGGCTATGGAACGATAGTTGCTCTTGTTTGCTACACAGTTTGCCTTATTTTTTACAATTAGTAAATTAGATTACCTGGAAGGGAGAACTATTAAGACCAGCAGCAAGCAGGGTTATAAGCTTCTAAGAGCTGCATATGCAAGCTTTAGCGGGAACCTTCTCTGCACCTGTAGCTGTATTATTTCTTAAGCGCCTTCAAAGCTTCGCGGACCTCGTCGTCCGATAAAGCACATTGATGATGAGGTGAGCTCATATTATCTAAAATACTATCAACATAATCTTTATGCTACTTGTCATCAAAACAGATCATAACACCTCCATTATGGGATTTCCAGAATTCAGCAATGTTAGTTTCTCCTGTGATTCTATCTATCGATTGAGCAAGATTGTACACCTTCGGTTTTGGATTTTTTATCTCTTTCCATGAGTCAAAGTCCATATTTAGGTTAGCTTGTTACTTAGTTTTAGTTTTTTTTTTTTTTGCTCTGAGCTCGTCCTTATGCCTACGCACTTCTTTATGGGCAGTTCAGCATGTGTTGTGTAGCTCATATTTTTGTATCCACAATTGGCCATTGCTAGGCTTCCCAGCCTCTCTCCACTCATTGAATGCGTCTCTGCTAGCTTCCAGAAGTTCACGGGCATGTTCATTCTAGCCTGGCATGCTTTTCCCAGTTTTATTACGTACAATGCCATATATACGACGCCCAGATTCAAGAATAACAGATTGCATGCCACACAAGAGAGCGCATAGTCCTCCTCGAGTGCATGAATCAGTGTTATTGATATTTTCCTCTAGATAGTCATTCAAACTAAGCTGGAAGGAACGGATAATATTCCTATAATTGATATTCCGATTAACACGCTTACAGGTAACATGTTCACATAGCACCTTAGTAAGTAAGTGGATGACATAAGCTGATATCACAGGAGTGACGCAAATGGTCAGATAACGGACTATGCTCCCCTTTCTTAGAAATACCTATGTTATCTGAATATTCACTGTGACAGCAATGTGGTCAGGCCAACTGACACCGTCCCTATTATTAATATGGGTAAATGTATTTGAAGGGGTGGAAACATCGGCAAATATAGTGTTATTTTTTGAGAACATGCCACGCAGCCTTCTATGTATTGTAATGCCAAGGCTAGCATTGAAGTCTCCAATAACACAGACATTCGAAGTCTGTTTTTTTTGAGTGTACCTCCTTATGTTGAAATATACTTTTTTGTGGTTTACACTATATGACGCATCAAGAATATACACATTTAAAACAGGATTTCAGTTCCTGAAGTTATATACTGAAGTACATACCTCTAACGCACTTCAAGATACCATATGATACTATAGTGGTTATTCGAGTCATAGAAAGAACGAAAAAAGTTCAGAGAAGAAGAAAGAAGGGACACAGAGCATATCAGGAGAACCGTGGGACCCACGCACAGCGCGGGTTCTCACAGCGCCCGTGCGCACCGTAACAACACGCTGGGAAAGAAGAACAGGGAGAACAGAGGTAACCGTCACAAGCCGACGCGCTGATGAAGACGGAGCCAAAGTAGACGTGTAGGAAACACATGACCAAGGGCCCAGCTTCGACAGCCTAAGGGCCCTGCAGTGCACGAAATAGGACGTGCGAGCCCAGTTAACAAGCTTGAGGCCCACGGACAAGCCCCAGCACCTCTCAGAGGGACGCAAATGTAACACACACATCTGCTGATTATTATTATTGTATTCCTGGTTTTACCACCTTACCCACGTCATACGACGTGATCCAAGCAGTGAGACTCAGTTTATTATGTCGCATCAATATAAGAATGTTTTATCTCGGTATTCCTGCCGGCCAGTCTCAGTTAGCCCAGTGCGCCACCACTATCGAAAAAAAAGCGTAATGAATAGAAGAATAAATGAAAGAGAGTAGAAGTGTCCCGCAAACTAGGTTGGCTATCTCGATCGAAAGCCCACCTCATGGAACAGAAGGGGAAAAACAGAGAACCTTCCTAACATTACAAAACTACCCTTCTCAGCAGGAGCTGCGGCCAGCAGCATATATCCTCCGCGGAGAAAGGCACCTAATAACAGGTGCTGCATTAGGCACGTTAAAATGGTACTAGCTGCAGTTGAAAATATGATTTTTAATGCTAGATTTAAAGCGACTCGATGAAGGTGAAGTCCTTATCTCAGGTGGGATATTATTCCAAATTTTGATAGCTTAGTAGAAAAAAGATGTCTGACAAATAGATTTCAAAAGTAGATTCAAATTTAAGTTAGCATCGAGTTTGAACCGAGTGCCATTATGGTAGCCTATTTCTAGTTTTCGAAACAATCTAGCAAATTCAGTCCTGACCAAGAGCAAAATAATCAGACAGCTTAGTGGCTACGGACATTTTGCCCAGATCATCCAGAGCCATCACATGGCAAGCATTATGGGCAGCCTAACTATCTACAGCACGTCCCACAGCGAGCAGCCTCACACATCGGTCCTGCAGGCGTCGTAACCCACGCAGCTCGGTCTCACTGCTGTGTCCCCACAGGGGGATACAGTACAATAAGTAGAGGGTAAACTGATGAAAAGTACAACTTACGCAATACAAGGAGCGGAACAAACGAAGAAATACGGGTCATGATACTGTAGGAGCAAGATACGTAACTTTGATCTAATGTTACAAGCATGACTGGCAAAGGATAATCTGTTGTACATAGTGACTCCTAGAAACGTGCACTCAGAGACTCGTTCGATATTGATGCCCCGGATAGTTAACGCTCATGGTCTCTTTATTGCGGGTGGAAAATATATTGTAAGACGTTTTATTGATATTTAAAGAAAGTCTATTGGCACACAACCAGGTATCAATGAGCTGCAGTTGAGTGTTAGCGCAGTTTGATTATGTTTGAAGATCTTTACCAGACATTTAAATAGTGGTGTCGCCAGCAAAATGAATAAAACGAATGGTTCTAGATGATTGTTCCATATCGTTGATATTATATGTCATAAAGAGCAATGGGCCGAAGATAGATCCTTGCGGAACTCCAATGGCTACCGGCACGCAGCCTCTCTAACTTACTGCCATTTACATGCAGATACTGACTTCGGTTATAGAGATTTGACTATAGCCATTCCAATACAAGGCCCCGCACTCCAAGTAAACGTATCTTGTCAATAAGAATCTCATGATTGACCGTATCGAAGGTATTCGAAAAATAAAAAAAAATGAAATTGCAAGAAGATATTCAGAATTATTGAATGTTCCATAAACTAATTGAGAGAGTGATGGGACTGCATCACGGGTAGACTTCTGACGGCAAAATCCAAATTGATTCCATTCATAATCTAGTTTTTTTTACGAAGAAATTGTTCAGTCTGAGAAATACTACCTTTTCAAAAATCTTATTTAAGAATGAAAGGGTAGACATTGGTCGGTAATTCCCACTTCTGATTTGTCTCCACCTTTATGAATTGGTATGACGCGAGCAGTTTTGAGAGTCTGGATAAGTTCCTACCGATATAGAATTATTGATCAAGTCAGCAAAGACAGGAGCTAAAACATAGGAAAAACATTCATAAATAAATACAGGTATTGACATGACATTACTGCCTTTATTAGGAAATGATTTAGTAATTGAACTAACTTCAAGGCTGTCAGTGTCTAGCCACACAAACGAGTCACGTACAGCCGTGAGGTAGCTTAATTGTAGCTGTTCACTCAACCACAAGATTGTCAGCATTTAGATTAGCAGCAACTGACGAGAAATACTTCTTGAACATAGTAGCTATAATGACGACAGTCCGCAAGGCCTGATAACTTCATTGCTGCAGCTACAGGTGCGCTTGGCATCGCTGGCACACGCGTTGAACTGCAGCTACAGGTGCGCTTGGCATCGCTGGCACACGCGTTGAACTGCAGCTACAGGTGCGCTTGGCATCGCTGGCACACGCGTTGAACCGGTCACTATAGAATGAGGCTCTAGCATTGCGGATCATTCTAATTACTCTGTTGCGGAAACGCTTATGAATATCCCACGTACACTGGCCTGACCTATAGAGTCTGTACAGTTGGTGCTGGTGGGCTATATGCTCACGAAGGTTTTGCGTAACCCGGGGCAAGCGTAACGCTTTGGAGATACTTTTTTTGCTCCGCAGTACACAACTTTTCTCGTAGCAAACAAATAGACGGCTAACCAAAGTTCCAACCATGTCACTTGGAGCAGTGACATCAGCCCAGATGGCACTTCCCACTAGTTGGGCAACTTTGTGTTCAACAGCGTCGCGCGCTACACTGGAATGGTCACGAAACTGTACCTCAATGAGCCTTGTGATGTGTGCTAGTGCACCAGGGATCACACAGAAGGTGGGAAAATGATCACTAATATCAGCAGTGATTACGCCAAACGAGCATGGGCTTAATAAATTGTACCATATGTGATCAAGTATTGAGGCTGACATGTCAGTGATCCCTGGAGGCTTGTCTTCTTGTCCCTCCGTTAGGCTCCGTTCGCACATACACCACACCACAGCACGCAACACGAGCGTTTGTATCCGTGCCTCGCGCTGTGCTATTCCTACCGCGTGTGACGGGAGCCGTTCGCACACGTCCCACACCACACGAAGTAACACGGCTCAACACGTTTGCTTGTAGACAAGACACGACACACGCTGCACCAAGGCTCAACACGGTGCAACGAGACAGAGATCTGGTTCAGTGTTATGTTTTCTTATGCATTAATAAAACTGATGAGTAATTTATATTGTTCGTATTGAATATATTTTATCAATAACGTATTTTGAGTGCTAAGTGGAGGCTTTATTATTTCGAAATAAAGATGTGCAGAAGTGAATTTTTTATTCAACTGCACAGTGTGCGTAATTAGCAGTGTTTTTTGTTTGTAATATGACAAACCTAAGTTTATTCAAATGATAATGGATTCTTGTATGAGCGTTTGAACAAAAGAAATACAGATGTAAAGCTATATTTAAAGAGAAAGTAATAGCGTGTTGCCTGGTGTGGTACATGAGTGAACGACCTTTGAACACGTGTTGCGTAACGCTTCCAACAGTTTTAGATAGGGGGGAAAATTGCGGCCCCCTCGGGGTATCGAGGATACGACATGGGAAGGATCAGTAGGAAAAGTCAAGTTCGAGTATGAGCTACTTCTGCTCCAGGTCTAAGGTAGAAACTCAGTACCTGATTTGTAACATTTTCAACTTTCGTACGCATAATGCTGATCCGAGTGCATAATAATTTAAGAACAAGTATTATTCTTTTGTTTTGCAAAATTTCTAAAGGTTCCTTCCGTATAAGATAGGGAAAATAAGGATAACAACAGGTCTGAGATATCACTGAAGAACATTGCTTTTGCTCAGCGAATTTTCATAAGTTCCACCTTAATAAATTTATTGTCACGCACGATCAAAGTGCGCTAGTTTCGAGACAAAAATTGATGGTCGTATCCAGACAACTGGTGGCGCATAAGTTACACCCCTTTCAGAAAGCTATTTGGTAGACTAGATACAGTATTTAGGTAAACTTTAATTAAGGTTTTCTCGATTGTTTAGAATATGGAAACCCTAAATACTGTATCTATTGTACTAAATAGCTTTTTAAAAGGGGTGTGACTTATGTGCAACCCACTAAAAAAAATCAGTCTCATCTAAGGGAAACTGGCATACCGTTTTCGGTCTTCATAGCACCGATATTCCACGTAAGCAAATCATTACCGTTCTCAAATCAGCATATTATAATACGGCACTATACCGACCAAGGCCAAGGAGGTTCTAATAGAGAGGAGCGCAGCCTCTCTATTTATCCTACGGGCGCGTTGCGAGTAAACTTTTCCCTTAAACTGGCTGAGTGGCTTATCCAATCGGAGAGCGGCATTGTCTCACTTCGCCTATATAGGAAGGAGCCCTGAGCTCAAAATTTTATAGCCATTAACCATCGACGAAATTCCGAGCAGATGGAAGTATGTAACGGAAACTTGTATCCTGTATACCATCTGATGATGAAAATAAGAGGGTGAGCACTGGGATATAAATCATCAGACACGATTATCTTTGTAACAATATTGAAGAACTACCTGTCTGTATCTTCCTTAATTATATGTGCTAACCACTGACACTTCAACCACTTTAAGGACTCCAAACGCCAGCTTCGATCACGTGACAAAGCCATGTGTTTACTCGCCCAGATAGTGCTTGGGCTTGCTCCTCCTATTAGAAGCTCCTTGATACCGACCGCAAAAGGTCGATCAGAGCGACCAAGTATAACCCAGATTGAAGTAGTGCAACTAGCACCGATTGCTGTTGAGTATGAGAGGCTCATATGAAAAATATTAAGCATCACTGTATAAGAAGCGTTAATGCATAGTCAAGTACAACCATAATATGCAAGTACTCCTGTCAAATTTGGAGATTCTAAAAAAGTTGAATAATGAATTATCAAAAATCCCTAATCCCTTTCATTTTTTCTGACACTTAAATCTTTTCACACACACCCCTTGTGGTTCTGGTGCTTATTGGGCCGCTGTTATAGGGGAAAGCTAGAAAAAACGAAACTGGCATGGGGTTTGCAGAAGGAAAAATTTTTCAACATAAAACGGCTAATCTTGCACTCGGTGAGGCCCTACAGGGCTCTAGAATGACACTGATTTCTAATAGGGAGAAAGAGGTATAAAACTGATTGCTGAAACATACCGCTTGTTAAATGAGGGCGGCCCAAGTCTATGGTCAATAGTACGAATTAAAGAGGACGTGACTTACGTTTTATCTAATTTCTCCTTTCTCAAATACTTTCGCCCAACCTGGACATGGCTTCGTTACATCGCTTCATTTGGCAGTTTTAATGACGCGAGTCGCGTGGTAATCACTGATTAAAAGAAATTCCACCCTTTCGGGTGCACAGGGAATCAAATAGTAAAAGTAACTTTACTGGTAAAAATTCGCTTACTGAAAAAGTAGCGCGCTGTATAGCATTTCATCAAACACTCCAAGTTTACTGAAAATTTAACCTCATTAAACCTCTTGCTTAATGCTTCATTGCTCCTCAGTCTGTCAATAACAGTGCATCCCTTTCTAAGGGGAAAAAATGTGTAGAAATATTATCAGAGTTTTTATTAGGAAGATGACATGTCCTACTCTCTGCCTTTAGAGATGACATATTCACAATTTTAATATTAACTATTTTATTAATGAATTAATACTACACGATAATACGCATAGTGTGTTTGTTTTCAAATTTGCTAGAACACAAGGTGGCCTGGCATACGACAGTGTAAATTGGATTTCAAGCAACTAGGTGCCAAGCATCATCCCTGGTAGTACAGCGACCACAATATTTAATGAGAAGTAAGTCAATGCTAGTTTTTTACCGTCATGTTTTGACGGTCGAGTCCACTTATATACAGAAGCCTCTCTGGCATACACAGAGGCTGCAAAACTTGTTGAAGGCTACTAGTCACAAAAATAAAAATTGGTGGCAAAATTCAAGCAGCCTCACGTGCACTTCAGCAGCAATATGAACGTTTCAGTCCCATCTTGGCCTCTGCGAACTTAAAGAATTAACTTGTCCCGATGGTTGTTGAAGTGTCATTGTTAGCTTTGCAGTCTGTGACCACTTCAGTGATGCATCGAGAAAGAAATACTAAGAAGGGTGGGTAGTTCACTCAGACACACAGGAAACGAATGGATAGAAGAACCCAGCGCATATTGACAGCAAGTCAGGAAAAAGGGTGAAGGACAGAAAAAAGATTGTAAGTAGAAGTTGAAAATGGTAATACTCGTATCTTATCGGAATTCGACGCACGTCTCTAAAAGGAAGTCCAGCAGCGTGACTGTCAGCAACTCTGCAGGCAAAAGCAACAGGTTTCGCACTGTTTGACGTATCCACTTTAAGGGAGCCGCATGCAACACCAACGCACTGACTGCCGAGTTTGGTATTCAGGCGGTGCGCAACTGGAGGCGGAAAATAATCTGCGTTTGAGAACATCATAATGTTGATAGCAGCTTCAATAACCGCAGCATCACAAGCGCAGCTACGTTATTGCCGCTTCGGTGGTACCACGAGGATTAAGAGATAGAAGGGGGCATAGCCCCAGGAGCGTGTGCGTAAGTCTGCACTATTTTCCCCTTGCATGTGCATTTAAATGAATACACCCAAACTCTTAGGGGCTTACGAATATTTTAAGGAGGGCATAACAGCCTTGAGCAACCAGAAAATTGATCTAACGACGCCTCTTAATATCTCCATTACTCCTTATTTATAACGATAGTTCCCAGTCGGGATAATGGTTGTGATTATAGTAGAACAACTATGATTTTGGTCGAGATCTTTGTTGTTTATTATCTATGTATCCTCCATGTTCAACCATTCATGCGGTGCATTATGGTAGATATATGTCACAACCTTCGACCATATTTCCAACCATAGTTCCCAAACCATACATATCCAATTACAACCATAAAGGTTTTACCTGCATAATCATGATCTACCATAGTGAACTGTAAGAAACACCATTCACGACCAAAATCGACTGTGCTCAGCGAATGATACAACAATATTCTACCAAGATCAACTTGTTCAACTGTTTACATACTATGTCCTGGATACCTGCTTTGTTTGCTGATGATTACTTGCTTATACAAAAAAGGTAATTCATAGGTGAGTGTTAAGTCTGCAGCTCAGAATGGTGAAAGACTCTAAACTTCCGGGCGATGCTACTGAGCAGGAGCTTGAACCAGTCTGCAGTTAACGCACGTTCATATAAAACTTCAACTCTAAGCTGGTATGCAGCTATACGACCCAGTTCAGAGGAAGTCACTAGTCAATATATGAATTTTGGCCGTACCCGTTGTCAGGGTCCGTAAGGCCAAAATTATCTTGAAACTTCATAAAGCTAATACATACCTACATCAAGTTAATAGCAATAATTTGTTTATGAAACTTCACAGATATAAAGTAGATAAACATAAAAGTAGATGGTAATATTTCACCAAAGAATGCAATGCTGTTTTAGAATGGATACAACAAATAAATACAAATAATGGGTTACTACGCTAAAGGTAAAGCTTTAGAATAATTTAGAAACAGTAGATGAAAATAACGTCAAGGCAGTTAGCGTCCATACATACCCTGCACTTTTTTTTTGCAATTGATTGACAGGAAAGAAAAAAACTGATAACGTGCGCAATTTTTACACTAAAAGATGAATTTTTAGATGTTTCACATTCAAACTTATAGTCATGCAATATTTTTTTGGTTGATTATGTTGGAAATTATAGCTATATTATAACACATCGCAACCCATACATATTCTTCCCAAATAATGGGAGCAATTCCACTCATGATCAGACGTACAGAATTCCGTTGATAACCTACCTGGCTATGTTCTAGCATATGCTCTACCATATATAGTCTTCGAACATCCAGGTACTTCCACCAACCATATACAGTCTACACACATCCATGTACTACAAATGACCTTCGTTTCCTGACAAACCTTAAACAACCAATATTGCCTCCACCAATATCGACCAAAATATACTAAAATCAACGCTATATTTTGATCGACACATCTACCATATTCTTTCATCATCCATAATCGACCTTAATCTCTTATACGCCACTATATTCTACCATGATCACAACCATTATTTCCGACTGGGTTGTGGTTGTTATTGCTTGCTGACAGTCAATTCTCCTTGCTGCTATCTTTACTTTCCAGCAGCCCATAAACAACTGTATATATGGTCATGTTAACGGGTGGCAGTTATTGCCATTAGGCCACCATCTTCATTTCCAGTCAACCATAAGCTAGTGCATTTCGGAACTTGAGAGCGCATCGATTTTTAATTGAGAACCTGAGGCTCTTTTCATTCGCAACCACTCCTTAAGTTCTGCATTAAATTTTGTGGTCTTCGTAGGTGCATAGTCAAGCTTTTCTCCTATGAACCTGTGGCCATCGTCAGCCTCAAGTAAAGTACTGCATTTATGTTTGCTATCGGATCAAAGTCAAGAACCACTATTTTTTTAAACTTGTATTTATCTTCATTCGCAACCATTCCTAAAATATTTCTCAGTTATCTGCCTGCGACCATTTGTATTTCTCAACCACCATTCAGCTAATTGGCCCTGATTTGTATTTTCGGCCCTAATTGGCCAGCGACCACTCCTCAGCTAGTGCATAATTAAGTAGCTTCATCACTGACCACTCACCCTTCCAAATCGTTCATCAACAATAAAAAATTTGGGGCAATAATCAGTGACCAGGAAACCTCGGTCGATCTCAGTACCCCACCCCCACTCCGTCCTACCAGAAAGAGTGCATATCATGACAGTATACCGCGGGCAGTATCAGGCTACTCGCGTCACTAAGGTTCTTGCATATTCGATAAAAGAACACGTATAAATGATCAGTATGCCGGAGACAATAATTAGGCTATCAGCATCATTTGGTCTCTTCATATAAAGCTTTTACGATGCCACGCATTGAATATAGGAGTTCTTATGGAATATTCCCATATCCAAATGCTTTATTTTTAAATTGAGTCGCTGCGTGACAGCATGAATGCACATTTACCATACCAATATAATTGAATATTCGATCAGGTTCAGCCCATTACCCACAGTTGACTGCAGTATGCCGCTCCTAGCAGCGGTAAAGGTCATATCGATCCTTATACTATAATTATGATATTACTCTCCATCAAGGTGGTTATGTTTTGGTCGGAATTTGCCCGTGTGCATATTTGGCTGTTTGACTGTCGGTCACAAAGAAAACTCAAAAAGTTGCAGACGCATCTTCACAAAATTTGTAGAAAAAATTAGGGACGTCACAGGGAGCAAAGGACAATTTTTTGTGATGATCTGTACGTCTGTCTGTCTCCATATTTGTTTTCTTCTCTCTGTCATTAACAAAATTCAAAATGTTTTAGTACGTGTCATGCTGTCTTGTAAGTTGTTTAAAAAAAATATTTTAAGACACAATAGCAAAGTAAATTCAATACAAGGATGGTTTCCACTAATGTGAGTGTAGTTATGCATATTCCAAAAGACTGATGCAGCAAACGCTAAGTAATGTGACTTCATGTAGTTTGACCCAATTTCTAAGGCGTCACGCTATATTACAGAGGCCTCAAATGTTCAGTTTATGTCAAGAAAACGGGCTTTATACCTTGTACCAACATGTAATTCAAACAATGAAACAGAGAGAATAATTATTGGAACATGTCACATAACTGTCAGCAGTGCACTATGTGAAGATTGTCTACTTTAAGTGCCGACGTGTTGTCATTGTTTTGAAATGACTTTGAATGGTCTATCGTTCATTTAATCAGTCAGTCCTTTAATCTTAGCAGAGGTTATCGACCCAACAGCGCTGGGAATCTTCGGTAAATATTTACCTCTTGAGCCAGCAGAATTGACGGATATGAATCTTTGCTTTTAATTAATTAAGATGTGCTGATTCGAAAATTCACAATCCTTGCTTGAGTAAATGCGTTGTTTTCTATATTTGACTTTGATGTTCTATTTTCAATCTTTGAAATACTGAAGAATCCACGTTTAAGGGGAGGTAGAATTGGGATCCGCGGCAATTTATGGTTAGTTTTAACCTAACATCCTAACCCCATTAAAACCATGTAACATGCATTGTTCAATCCAGAGAATCCCGGCGTGGTTCGAAAAACTTGAAGTCCAATGAGCGATTACCGATTCAGCAGCTTCTTATGTCCGATTCAATTATCTGATGATGAAATTCAATTTATTTTTAAAATGGTTCGCTATTTTTATGACCGTTTCGTTGTTTTTAAAGAGAACTGTAATATTTCCAAAGAGAATTTTATGTACTTTTACCTGCAGAAAAGCCATTTCCAACTCATACAAAGATTATCAATTTTAGATTATTGCATGCAGTAGTGAGTAGTTTAAGCCTCCGTTTCTACAACAAATGCAATCTCACCGATGAAGAAAGAAGGGACATACAGGACGCCGAGGACTCTATGCTTGAGAGTGTTCCCACACAGGATCAACGTGCGTGGAAACACTGAACACAGAAAGTCGGGAAAGAAGAGAAGAAAAGGCTCCTAATGTCCTAGCCGCTTCTCCCCATAACATAGGATGGGCGATCCTAACTACAAACCTAACTCTATAGCCCGTCCTAGGTCCCTCTGCAGCCTCATACGATGAGAAATCAAGCCTTTTAAGTTTAAGAATAGTTTATTCTTATTGAAATATTATATAATGAAATAAAAAATTCAGCAAATTAAAACTACAAGCTGCACTAAATACACAAAGTAGCTCCTTCTTGTTTATAACCGAGAGTTTCCTTCTCGAGTTGAGGGGTCTACCGCTCACAAGCACTCGTGTTGTGATTTTGAAATTTCGGTGAATACTGGTTCTAACACTTGGAATGGGCCTGAACAACAATTATCCGCCTAGCCCTCTTGTCCATGAGTGAAAATTATCCTGAAGTCTGGGCCGCGGCAGGTCCTTGGGAGACCTGAGCTAAAGTCTCTAAGCAGAACATTTCTAAGGAATGAGTACTTGGGCCTCAACACAGGCACCTAGGACTAGTCCGAAACAATCCCTAGGGGAAAAATAGTGACCCTGTGTGTGGGATAAAGTCAAAGCTCGAACCTCCCGAACTACTTAATACCACCAGACAGGAGCCGTCGGAGCTATCTCACCCGTCGGTTGGTAATTTTTCGTTTTCAGAGCACCGCACGAATATGGTCTCCAGCGGCAGAGTCCCGCAGGACCAAAGAAAAAATTTCAACTCCAAAGGTAGTTTCTACCAGAGTGGATTCCATATCATTTCGGAAAGAGTTTTTGTAAGGCATCTACCTTTTATTATCTGGGATTATAACCCGTCCAGAACTCAAGGGGATACTCTCAGTCTCAGGCGAGGGACCTCCCTATGGGACTAGGTCAAACATAGGTCGATACATATCTGTTCCAACCTGCAGTGTAAGTCATCATCCCTGATATAAGCTAGAGATGTTACCTTACCAGATTCTAATAAGTCCAAAACCTCCTCTGCGGGGGTAGGAAATAATAACTTTCTACCCTCTGTAGCGCTGTTAGGGTTGTCTTGCCCAACAGCCTTTGTGACAAAAAAGAAGCGGTCACTCTTATACTCACATATTGGAGCAAGAGTGCACCTCCCGTTGTTTTTTTCCAAGGCATTGCTCTTAGTAAGTATAAAAGCATACTCCGCCTCAGTTCCTTTATAACTGTCTCAATATGTCAGTGTAGACTGTTGTATACACCTAAGACAATTTATACTAAACGCATTATTGTACATGATTAGTCTAAGAACTCTGTAAAATCTGATAACTGTTTTTAGCTGCCAGTGCAGGAACTAGAGTTAAGGTCGTCCTGACCTACAGATTTCGTAACAAAAACCAAGTGGTCACTCTTGTACTCCCAAAGTGGAGCAAGAGTGCACCTCCCTTTTTTTTTTTTTGCTTACCGGCGCCTGGGCGCCATCTTTGAATTATCTCAGATCAAGAATCTGGCCGATTTAAGCTTTTCCCACTATTGGGGATCAACCCAATAGTTGGAAAAAACGTTCTTGTTGATTAGATAAGCATTAGGGCTTATCAACCAAGAAGGTATATACATGCTTGACGGCCTGCGAGGATGCATAGCCTAATGAAGCAAGTACAGTATAACGATAAGCTTGGTGGATTGTTAGGGCACTAGGGCCTACCAACCAAGGTATGAATCTCTGTGACTGGCGGCCTTTCGATACCGTCCGGCCTAACCAGCCCAGATATAATGTATACTTGGCGGACTTGTTAGGGCATTAAGGCCTACCAACCAAGTTAGGATATACATGCAAGGCGGCCTTTCTTAAGAGCCCAGCCTAACCAAGCAAGTATAATTATATATGCTTGGCGGATTATTGTTAGGGCACTGTGGCCTACCGACCAAGACTTATGGCAACAATATATTTGGTGGAATTCTTGGGGCACAAGTGCCTACCACCTAAATGTATCGCTGTGCTAGATGGAATTGTTAGGGCAACAAAGGCCAACCATCCAGTCTTT
>LQNS02276622.1:1517222-1532194 GCA_001587735.2 Parhyale hawaiensis
AAACACTGCTGCAGCTCTGTGAACACAAGGAGACATAGGTAAAGGATCCAAGATGGCGGCCTCCTAGGCCGATCACACATCATACACAGTCTCCAAAACGTATCACTAAAAACGGTAAAAACACATTTCCAAACACAAAACCCGTATTAGAGCACTAATAACCAGTAAGGGAAGTATTTCGATACTCTAAGATCGATAGGTAAGCACAGAGCAGCAGCTAAGACCAGAGCACAGTAGAAAATGTTGACAGTAGCGCGAGTCGTAACGGAATGAGGAGTGCTGCTGCTGGGCTCCTGAGGTACCAGGTGGGCGGGGCCTGAAAAAAAGACAGAACACCAAAAGCTGTCTATAATGAGGGTTACGCCTCGAAACGGTCTAAACTACCATTTAGACGCCCCCAGAGTTGGGCGCTGACACGGGTCTGGTGCTACCGACAGAGGTGTTCTGTCGGAGCTAGCCACTGAGATTTATATCCCTCACTTAACGGAGTTCGTACGTAGCTGATTCGAGAAGTGTGCGAAAAAACAAAAAAATACATGTATCATATGAAACCTACTTTATAGGTACCTGTTCAGAATATAGGCTTTTATTATTTGCTTAGTAATTAATCGTAAAATATGTTGCACATTCTGTTGTAGAGAAAATACCAATGTGTGAATTGAATAGGAAAAACAAAAAAAAAATTACTAGAGGAAAATGTAGAAAATCGTATGAAGATGCTGCTGTGGCGAAAAAAATAGATAATTCAGTAGCTCTGGAGAAATTGCTGATCGCTTTAAACTTTCAGCAGTCCGGTTATATTTAGCAAGAAGAACATTTACGATGCCATTGACTGACACAAAGAGGGCGAGTTCAGTTAAGCCCGTGAACTTTATCTTGTCCGAAACTGGAAACAGCTGGGTGCGCTAGTTTACCCATTGGATCGACTTTAAAGCGTTAACTCAAATTGATCGCTCTCGAAGATGCCATAAATTTAACCCTGCTTCGTAAAATAGAGTTACCGATGGTCTCCAATCAACCGGGTTGCGTCTAATGCCGGCAACAGGATTACGAGGGGCGAAACTGAAGCATTAATCTGAAGATAGAGCTATAGCTGATGATCTTACCTTGTATTCGATGGTGGCTTGACTATCTCCTGTGATCCTCCTCACAAAATGTGTTTTGTTGGAGCATTTGGTTAAGTTCCCTAGAGATTCCTGTAGGTGTAGGAACAATAATGCTATTATTCGCATTGATATAAAGAAGATACAGAGAAAATGTGCAAAAATCTACGAAGATCCAATCCTTTGAGATTTCGTGGCTGCCCTAGATTCTGAAAGCGTAATATAGCCTCTCTGGCGGCTATAAATTCTGTTAGAGCAAGGCAGCTAAGTGGACACGGCGAGAGAGGTGGCAGTTTAAGCAGTCTCGCGTAATGTAACTCATACATTCATATATACGACTAGAGCAGCAAGCTACTGGAAGTCCGAAACACCAGTGAGTGCTGCATGATACAGCTATGCTCGTGAAGTAAGAAATTAAAAAATTGCAAAACAACCTAAAATTTGGCTACGTAAAATCAGTAATGTTCCTGAATTTAGGAAAAAATTATGACGCCACGTGGGGAAAACTTTGTGTACGTGCGGGACATTATGTCTCATCGAGTGATTGTGTTGTGTATTGGAAATTAAAGAAAAGCTTCTTTCCGTACAGGGCTTGCAACAGTTCTGTTACACTTCATTTAACATTTGTGTGATCAACTTTCAATAGAAGAAAAAATTATTCGTGACACAACCAAAAAATTTACTCTCTTTTAGCAAAAAAAAAAACGGAGTTCTGCTAATAGATGATACTCTATTATAATTATAGTGCCTGAAGTTAGGAATGATAGGAATTTTGCAAAAAGCTACCCCTTTCCTACTATTAGAAGTTAGCTGTTCATCCATTCACTGGCCTTCGACAGGTTATACTGAACTAAACACTGAATGATATGAACAAGAAGAACAGATTGCAAGAAGTACCATAATGATATACTGTCAAATTGGTTTTTATTTCGTTCACGAGAGCAACGTCATAAATATTTCATATCCACCATGGAAAACGTTAATGATAAAGTTGGAGAATGTTGGTTCATCAATACTAAAAAAATCAATTCATTTGGTAATAGGATATTTGATCCAAAACATTTTTTCTATGTGTATAGGTTTGTACAAGTGGGACATTGCATCTATGTACTCACCGAACCTCTAGCTTTCGATTGCACATACTTTTAAGGGGGTCGTTTACAAATTTTGGAATTTTCTTTATTAGTGGTCCGATCTCACCGAAATTTTCACATAATATGTAAAGTTGAAAAAAAAACACCTTTTATTCGTGTAACTTTTTACGTTTAGGCCCTAGTTTTTTATATATAAATAGTATATATATATATATATTAAACGAATAGAACTGCCTCAGTTTTTATGCTAGAATGAAAACAAAGACAGTTTTGGAATCCTTGAAAGATTCCCTACAACAATTACGTTTTTTAGAATTTTTTTCTTTTTCGTTTTCTATTGACGTGAGATTTTAGATGGGTGACAGAAATATATATATTTTTTAAAAGAATAGAACTGCCTCAGTTTTTATGCTAGAATAAAACAAAGACAGTTTTGGAATCCTTGAAAGATTCCCTACAACAATTACGTTTTCTTTAAATTTTCTTCTTTTTCGTTTCCTATTGACGTCAGATTTTAGATGGGTGACTGTCTAATCTTTTCGAATTTTCCCTCAGGTAGTTTTCCCTAAAGAAAAATTTATATATATATATATCATTGTTATGAGGGTACTTACCATACGTAGCTATGTTGTTGTAGTAAGTGTTATCGCTAACTAAATATATCTCTATTTATAAAGTTTCCAAATATATTTATTGTCTAACAGCAGCAGCAAAAAAAGACAAATTTGGACCCCCTGTGGACCCATCCCCCCCCCATTTTGGGGGGGTTCTATTGCCGCTAGCCAGCCCCCTAGAAATTTGGTATGCAATAGCCTTTGGTATACTGATGATTTTGCAGCAAAAAAAGGCAAATTTGGACCCCCTGTGGACCCATTTCCACCCCATTTGGGGGGGGGGGGGGTATAGTGCCGCTAGCCCCCTAAAAATTTGGGACGTTAGAGCCCCATACCTGAGGACACTCTATGAGCATCAAACAGAAAATTGATAATTATGACCATTTTCGCCGAGACGACCCCTTAAGCTACTTTTCTGGTGCAGTTGATAAATCGTGTATAAATGGTTTATGGTGAACAAATTGTTTACCGATACTTGAAATATGCTTGGATTTAAATTAGGTGAAGTTAAGCTCCGCAGACGAAAGAATATTACATGAGTTTTTAGCCGTCACGTAGTCTTTTTCTATTATCTCAACTCGTCTCCGTCCAGTGAGAGATGACAGGCGCAAGACATTCAGGGAACGATCGATGCATAATATCATAGCGTCATTTAGTAGTATGCCATAGCGTTATGCGGTATACAAGTCACAGCGTTATTGAGTTAGCTTCGTTCATCTTCTCTCATGAAATACTGCTTCCCATAGGAAGCGCCGTTGATTGACTTAATTCCCCGGGTCATGTTTAATCACATTCTCACTCTGTCACTTTAGTTTTGTGCTTAATCTGACTATCTTGTTTATTGTTTTTCTATTCGTCTTCTTGTTTGCTGTTTTCATAAACGTATTTCATGTCTTGCTCGACGTAAAGCTTTGACCCATTTTCGAAGACTCCGTGAAAATGCCGAGGGTGGGGTTTTGCTATTCAACACTTCTGTATACACTTCTTGTTTCCCAACATGGCATTCACAAACTGCTCTTCTTTATCTTTGTTTTTCCTGTATCTTGACGCACAACATATGCAATTCGCTTTTCCCTTTTCTTGAAACGCTAGTCATCGTAGGTTCCGGGAATACACTGCATACGTGAGCGTGCAATCCGATCTAATCCAAAATTCTTGACAGTATCAATTGTAAAGTTTTTTTTTCGAGAAATGAAGGTGGGCGCGTTAAGTGTATGAAAACGTAATCAGCATATCGTTGTACACAAGTGTTACTCAGAAAGCATATGTGTGCAGGCTAGAGACGATGTGTAGATTGTACTGTTTAGGTCTGCACTTCCCATATAATAGTGAGGACGATATAAAGTACCACTTTAGCACACGCTGAGAGCCCAAGCTGTCGTACACTCCGGCGCATAAACTTGTGACGTCACATAGCCTACGCCCTACGTCCAAGGTTGATTAACAGGAACAGGTTAGAGCACTCCGGAGCAAGCGGCGCTTGCGCGCGGCGGACGTACCGACCGATGACGTCATTAAAACCTATTACGTTTATCGGCAGCTTTTTTGCATTGTTTCTTCATGATTTCATTTGGGCCTCCCGAGTGTCCTATATGTCCTACGTCCTACAATCATTATAGTTGCACCAAAAATATGCAGCAAAGCACCTACGAGCTATCTTAGTTCTCTGAAGGATAAATATTTGAAAGAACGTTGGTTACAAGGCTTGTAAAAAGAGCAGATGAATTCAACCGGCAAATGCCCGCGTGTGTAAGAGGCACTTTTAGAGCCAAGTTTATCGTCTTTAAGATGCAATAAATAAAGTGAGTTTTATGGAAAGTAATATGGCATTCTAAACATGGATTTATATGAGTGAAAAACTTCAGTATTAACGATTAATTTTCGTCTTCTAACAGTGATCTGCTGTCCTCTGTAATTTCAAACCGCTGCAACAAAAATTGGCTCAGATGCGAGCGACTCCACGCCGAGATAGAACTTTTTAACAAGATTGGTAAGAGAAACATTATAGGACAAAAAAAATTGCTTTCCTTCCAGCGAAGTAATATTACAGCATAAAGTCTCTATATAATACGCGGAAGTAATTCAATTGCTCGGTAAAAAAATAAAACATCAGCTGCCTTACACAGTGCTCGTTACCGCAGCATAACAGTAGGTTGGTGTACGACTAGCGTTAACTAACTTGCGAAAAAATTACTTAACCGTATTCCCCATACCTAAACTGTCTTACGCAATGATGTTGAAACTGGGGAATGTTAAATCCATTATTTTTCCAATGATATTGTAGTTTTTACTGTTACGAGAGGCGGATATGTTAACGACGCGTGCGTGACGGCAGAGCTTAGGCAAACATTTTACCGAAAGTCTCCGACCAGGTGCGTGCTTGTTACGAAAAAAATAAACTGAATAATAATAAAATTTTCTCCTTCAAAAAACTAAGAAAAGTTTGTAGAAACCTTGATACATGTTTTTGTGCAACTATAAAAATTGTAGGACATGCAGTACACTCTGGAAGCCCAAATAAAACGATGAAGAAACAACGTAAAATAGCTACTTATAAACGTACTAAGACTAAGTTTTTATGACGTCACGAGCCCATTTCCATGATGCACAACAGCTCGGCTCCGCCCCCTGGATTACGCTCTTAGTCTCATTGTCATTGGCTTAGGTCATTACAAGTTAGTGGATAAATAGCTATCGTCCCATTTTTTCTAACTTGTCTCATATGCGTCCTCAAAATATCCTCCAACGTGTAGAGGTAAGGCTTGTGATAGACAAAAGAATTAAATCCAGCAACTGCCCGCATGTATCAGCAGCACTTCTTAGACTCAAGTTCATACAGTCATCAAAATCCAATACATCAAGCGAGTATTGTTCAACGTAATATCGCATTTTGGAGCTAAAATCCTTGCTGTGTGTGAATACTATGATGTTTTCTATGTATTTTCGCCTTGTATCTAAGGCTTGCAGTTTTCGGATATGTTAACGACGTTAACATATCCGTTGCATTCTTTACTTCCTGGGTTCTGCTGGTGACATCGAGCTTAGGCCCACATTTTACAAATAAACGGTGCTACCGGGTGCGTGCCTGTTATAAGAAAACAACCCATATAGTTATTAAACATTACGTAATATCCCTAACAATATCACTCGCTCAATAATAAAATGCACCAATGAATGCATCTTTTTCGGCAGTTTTGCATCTAAATCTTTATTTAAAAACAGTTTAATTTAGGCATTTAAGCAAGCGAATTATTACCTAAGTATGTAACGTCACTAAGGAATTTTGAGTAATGGTACTCATACATATAATTATTTTTCAAGTACTACTATTGCCTAGTAGCAACAACCTGAAATACATACCTACATATGGCCTAAAATTTTAGCTGTTGCATATTTGTGGCACTGGTTTCTCCTTACTGTTGAACAGAGATAGCACCTAACTCTTCTGATACCATTTGGTTCAACTATAGCCAAAAGGAAATGCAGAACATTTCTATCAGGATCTTCTTCGTCAATTATTACTCAACTCAGTCAATCTTCCCCTCAGGAGGTATAAGATGGGTCATAGGCTTAGTTTAGTTAGGCTCGCCCATCCAATGTTATAGGGAGCTCCGATCCCAGGGTGACCTCGAAGGTTATATTAGCCATGGCTAGTCCTTCGCGAGAGCTGTCTTTCGTGCCCACTTTGCTTCCTTCCAGTTCAGACTCTCACTACTGATGCTTTATTCTGTTCTTCCGTTTCTTTCATGAATTTCTTAACCCATGGGGGGTTAATTTTGCATCGGAATACCTTCGTACCCGACTTCCCAGGATCTGTCATCATACTAGGCCCTATATGTTCCTGGTTTCTCTCTTTGTTAGATCGCCGTTGTAGTGGGAACAGAGGCTTACATTATGCAGTTTATTATTAACAGAAATATTAATAACACTGACAACGAACTCTATGGAGTGTGACACTGCTCTCCTTTCAGACGAGTGGACGCACTTGGTTGCTGAACATGCGCCCACTTTCTACACGTCGTGCTTTGGTATACGACTGTTGCCATGGCAACACATACGGTCTAACTTGCGCTGTAGTGTAATTCGCGTCAAGTTTACCCCAAATGCATGTGTCACTGAGACACGAACGTGAACCCGAGAAGTTATTCCGCAACAATTCTTTTTAGGTCAGCGTATCATGCAGTATAATTTTTCCTTAGTGATAAGTTATCATTTACCGTGTCTTCAAAGACCTTCACCTTTTTTTTAAATTAGCTATGGTATTCCTTGTTCACGATTAAAGTATGGCAGACAATTGTTACTCCCTCACCAAGCTAAGATTGTAGGGGCCATGTTACGTCACCTCTCCATCGTATGTCTACCATTTTCGGCAGTCGCGAAGCTGTTAAACATCACCATCCTTGAAGTAATTGGAAATGATAAGTCCATGGTGCTATTCTGTACCTAGGCATTGTTTGTCTGCAAGTTCAGCTCCATTTCCAGCATAGACCAGGCGTTGTTGATACATGTCAGCCATTCACGCATTCAATTTTATGTCACTGGAAAATTGAACAAAGTAAACGATATACTTCATTAATTATGTATTTTACATATCCGTGCAATCGTGTCTAATGCCATTTGATTAATGTTTAAATCTTGTAGTTGACACACATCTAACCAACTCTCTTCTAACTAATAATTCTCTGGGTAAACAAAACATAATAGAACACACTGTTCAAGTACACGACAGTCAGTTTGTTTAAGTAATTAAGAAAAACAACACCCACTTATTAAAGACAACAATAACGAGCACTGCAACACCACTGGTTAAACAACATGCACTGCATGGTTAGAGAACAAGGGAAATGCTAAGAGCAGTGAACTTATCCCTGGAAAATGCACGTCGCATTAAGAAGAATAAACGAAGAATTAAAGTAGCAGCTGAGTGTATTACAGTAATCTAGGTACACACTGGAGCTTAGTAAGCAACATAAATCGTCACCTCTGGACAATTTGGAAACGCGGAGATAATTTATAGAACTCTTTGTTTTCCTACGCTTTTTAAACTGTAGGACATAAATTATTTATAGCTAAATGTTTATTGCATATATACTTATTCGTCGAGAGTAATACGCTCGAAACTTTCGTAGTGACTAGGACTTAAGTAAATAGTACGTATTGATTGCAGCTTCCCAACTATATAATGAAAAAAACAAAATTTTCGTTTGTTATAATGTGCACTTTGATTAAACCAAACTAGTTCACAATTTCCTTGTAGCAGTCCGTGTAACATGAAAAGTTCCTTTGTATTTTCGTAATCATATTGTGTTTCCAATTTCTTCCTCACAAAACAACATATCTGATTGTGTGCATTATAACAGTTTCGATTTTCAAGTGCCATTATTGATATCGACATTTTAATCATAACCAGCAAGTCTTGGCAATAGATAATGTATTTTCATAATTTCCTTGGTGATTTTATTTTTACTAAGAATGATGTTCAGAGAAAAATTCACTTAATGTTTTTTTCTTAAAAAAAAAAAATCATAACGCGCTCAAAGAGTATTATTTGCGACCTAACTTTGCATATTGTCGCTAAAATGAACAAACTTTTAGAGCAAGTATTTCATATGAGACTTTTACGGTTGAGCGGGCTTGTTTAATTAATTGGTGTAGCGCAGCCGCCGCCACTGCTGCTTGCGCTGCCAGCACCTCTAATACATGGCTGAAAATTTGGTCATTGGTAAGATAGTCAAAGATACCGAGTGATGCAGCCTGTAGAATGGGTATGCGATATCCTTTCGTCAAACAAACCTTTCCAGGCCAAACAATACGTTTTCTGAGTGAGAAAAATTGCTCTTAAAGTTCTTCCGTTACGAAAATATACAACTTGTGGTAAAACTGTAAGCTAAGTGAGTTGTGCTGCTTGGTGTGATCTATGTAAAGAATGTGGAATATCCTATGTGTCAGTGTGTATAATATACTCACAGCTTTAAATAAAACGTATTCTCAGAAGAAAAAAAAATTGTACTGCTTTGTATTTATAAACAAAAAATTGCAGAGTTAGAGTAGCACTCCGAGAGAGCATATTTCCGCCAAGCACGGGAATGTTAACGGAAAAAAAATTAAATAATTTGTCTTAAGATCAGGATTTCCTTGAAATCATCACCAAAATTTGGCAAATTTGTGCCCCCAGGAGCCAGATCAGATGCAGATAGTTACGGTAACGTAAGTTACGCCTTGTAAAGTTACAGTAGCATAAACTGTAGAGTTCCTTGAAGAAGTACCGATATCGCAGCTCAGATTTAATCTCTTTCTTATAGTGATCTTCACAAAATTAGGATCAGAGTGCTTTGATTCATGCCTAAGTAATTGACAGACTCAGATGTTAGATAAAAGAGTAAAAATGCAAAACTGTAGAAGTGACATGGCTGCATACGTGCCTGCAGCTGTACAGTTACGGTGCTGGTAAGTTCACAAGGCGTTTGAGCATCCAGCTCGTGACACTTTTTGATTCATATTCTGCCAAACACTTAGACGAACAAATAATCAAACACACAAACGGACGAACCGATCATCAGAACAATTTGATATAGTCATTATTTGTGTCTTCTTACATTTCGAATAATTCCTGGAAATTTCATGAAGAACCGTCCATAACTTTCTCAGCTGTGTTCTGGCAAACATAAAAACGAACACAGAGACAAACACCGACCGATCATCACAAAATTTGGTCAGTTGCTCTTCATGACATAGGTACCCAAGAATTCCTGTAAATTTTATGGGGATCCCTCAATAACTGTTTTAATTTTGTTACCAAGAAAGAAAACATAGACAAACAAAAACGGTTGAACGGATTTTCACCAAAAGTCAATCATCTGTACTTCTTAACATTATTAACATTCCCTATAAATTTCATATTGATACCTGCTTATATTTTGCAGTGATCCTGGTGACAGACAGACAAACAAAAATGGACAAACTGCCAAACAAACTGACAACCTTCGACTGGAACATAACCTCTTTGGCAGAGGTAATTACTGACTTTGCATATACACTATATTTCGTCATCTCATGGCTAGCAGCAAACTCATAGAGCTTTCAAGAAAGGCTCTACTTACAAGAACAATTACTACTCTGCTCGTTTTATGAGAAATAGTAAATTACAATAGAGACTTTCTTTACTAAACAAATAGGATCTTTCCTCCCAGAGCAATTACAATATCAGTGGTTTAGGAAAAAAAAGCTGTTTCACATAAGAGTGTCTATTTCCTTGTGAAAAACTAATGTCTATGCCAGGAAAGAAAAAAATAATAAATTATTGAAGTTGAGCCTTTCCTGCATGGTGTACTTTACGTGGTACCTTCTAAATTGAGTTATTCCAGTGACAAAGGTTAGATTAATCATGGCTCAAAGAATTAACTTAGTACGTGGCGTTGCAAAATGACACTGTCAAAAACACAGCATTGTTTGAAAATATGATCCAGTTCTGCTTAGAGGAGATGTTCAATCATCAGATATTTGGAAGGAAAAGCTCCTTTAGGGGCCAAATTTATTTTATCAAAGAGAATAATATGTGAATTGTCTATTGCCACGCAAGGTACTGTTCACTTATCATCATGGTCGCCAATAGATAATTTTGCAAGTTCGGTTCATGTCACTATAGATGAAAATGGACTACAGTAAAATAGTACGATATAGCCGAATTTTATTGCCGTTATATATTTCCATCAATAGGTTAATGGCTTATTATAAACTATGCTATTTAATTATACACATCGTGTGTCTCTCACTAAGATAATTATCAAACTAATAAAAAATGTCGACTAATAAATAAAATTCAACGGTTTGGGAATAAAACCTCACATCATAAGAAAATAAAATTCTAACCTATACCTTTGAGTACAAATTTTCTTTATTTCAACTGTAAAGAAGGGGGCCTAGATGTTATCTGGGGAAGTCTAAAAAGCGAATAAATAAATTAAGCTGCGTGGATGGGCCAGATATCAGCTCCTGTACAGTCAGTTGATGTGGGCTAATTGTGGACAGTGTGAAGCTGTACAGCTGAGGTCATAATCCACACCATTCTCTGGACGACAACTACAAATTGTTCCTAGACAAACTGTTCGATCTCGGCCTTATCGCAACCTCTGTCCTTAAATTAAACTTCTTTCACTCGCTTCCGTACTACAACAAAGCCTCTGTCTGTAGTAAACACTTTGAAAAGTTCCTCTCGAAAGCCTACTCACATATAAAATTCAAATTCTCTTACAAAACACATTTACCATAGGGTCCTACTTTGAATTTAAAGACAAAACTCCCACACCGCTTATGTGATGTGGGAGGATGCCGTGCCTCGTACATTGGTAGCACGGGACAACACTTCAAAGCCCATATTGACCAACATTTAGGTGTATCTAATTGAACCGGCTTACTCCTTGCAAAACCCTTACATTCAGCTCCACGCTTACATGCTGAGCAAAATAACCATCCCATCAGCAACAATGACATCTCCATCATAGACTCTCCTAATCCAATCGAGCTCACAGCACTAGAGTCCCTCCACATTCACAGAAAAAGACATAGCCTTAACATTATGACCTCAGTTGTACCGCCTCACACTGTTCACAATTAGCTCCACATCAACTGACTGTAGAGGAGCTGACGTCCGGCATCTCCACCCAGCTTCATTTATTCATTCGCTTTTTAGACTTCCCCCAGATAACAGCTAGGCTCCCCTCTCTACAGTTGAAATAAAAATGATTTTTATCCATAGGTCTAGGTTAGAATTTTAACTCTCTGATAATGGGAGGTTTCTTTCTCGAAACATTAAATTGGTATGTAAGTCGACATTATATTTATTAGCATATATATATATATATGTCTTATTAAGAAATACCCTCTCACCGAAAAATGACCGACTACAAATGACCAATGCTGTCAGCAAATTTTCGTATCAAAAGGAAGATTGCAAGCCTCACAAGAACATCGACTACATTGGTCTTATGACTATTACCCTCAGCATACGGTTGTCATCTCGTCTAGTGGAGAACCGAGGCTGCATACGCGAACTAACCCACAAACAGACAATCACGCAATAAGTTGTAATTGATAACCTAACTGTGCCTAGTAAATGAATTCCTTGACACTGCACGGCTTTCTATTGGTGGAGCCCTTTATAACGCCCCCCCCCCCAGGCAAGAAAATAATTAGTTCCCTGTTACTAATAAGGTGTAGGACCTACACGATCACGTATACTGGCAGAATTTTAAATTCCAGAGAAGTTTAGGTTATGTGGAAGTACTCTGGAAGCACCATTCTTTATTCATAGGTGCCCAGTATAGACGTGTTCCTGATCTGCTCTAGTACGACGGGAAGAAAGCAAGATGTCACGGAATGGCAAGAGGAGTAATTTGTTTTGGTCGATCCATGGGACAATGAGTAAGGGAAGTAGCGGAGTTTGCTGGTGTTTCATGCCGTACTGTTTTTCGAGTCTTCAAACAAGGGAAACAATCGGGTACAAAGGGCGCAACTGCAGTCGCAAAAAATTGCTAACTTATAGGGGACCGCCGCCGCATTTCACGATATGTTTACCGAAATCGCTTAGCATTAAGGATGGAATTGTTGCAAAACGTCAATGAAAGCCTTTTCCTGTTATTTCTTTGCGGGCTCTTCGTGGAGAGCTCCATGCAATGGACATATGGAGTCGTGTAGTTCGGAAGCGATCAATGTTAACTGCAGCCCTAAAAACCGCTGGTCTGAAATGGGCCAGAGCAAGCGCACATTGGATTGTCAAAGACTGGAGAAGTGTCATCTGGACAGATAAATCACGTTTCTGTCTTTTGTTAACGATGCTCGCCGTCGTGTGCACCAAAAACCACATTAAACCTGTGTGCAAGCCGCGATGCAAGCAGGAAGTGAGTTTTTCATGTTCCAGGGCGGTTTGAATTACTCAGAAGTGGGCCATTTGGCTGAAATAACCATCAAGCTGAATCAGAAAGGCTACAATGATTTGCTAAGTGACCAAGTGGGGCTATTTGCAAAGTATTGTATCTGCATGAGCATCGAACTGTTACTTTGCCAATCTTCCAGGATGATAACTGCCGTATACATCGGGCAAGATCGGTCATGCAGTACATGAAAACCATTCTGGCTATGTAAGGCACCTAAAATGACCGGCTTATTCACCAGACATGAACCCAGTTTAGAATTTACGGGACCTTCTCTTGAACAACAAGCCAGGCGCCGAGAAGATCCTCCGAGTACTTTGGCTGATTTGAAGGAATCGATTGGCGCAAGAGTAGTTCAAAATAGAACAAGTTTACATTAGAAATCTTTTATAATCAATGCGTTCCAGAAATGCTGCTAGCATTTTTATTATTCGTGCCCGTGGATATCCTACACGTTTTTAGTAACAGGTGACTAATTGTCTGTCCGAGAAGCTTACTATGGACAAAGCCCCATCAATTATTCAACAAAGTGGAAGTTTTGCCAAAACACTAAAACTGTTTAATTCTACAAGCTAATAATTCTGATATATCAAGGCTTAACATGTCATATGAACGTTAAACTTTTCAGTCGACGTCGGATTCTTTAAAATGAACGGTAAATATTTAAAAGGTTGAACAGTGAAACAATCTCTGTAGCTAATCTCGGAGCATTGATCAACAACCAACCTCAACCAACAAAAAGACTTCTACGCTGCAAAAAAAAATAATAATAATAAGAAAATTAAGAATTACTATTTAACTATGAATCGTCCCTGGCCTTCAATTAATCGTTCTCGAGAGAAATATACGCAATTGCTTTTTGTATCTAATTGCCTCATATATTTTGCATTAAAACACACCATAATTTGTAGACACAGACATATTTTCAGGTTTCAGTCCTCTAATATAAGTATTTCTAACGATGTGCATTATTAAGCAGTGTAGATGGTGCACAACTCCAGGGGCATGGAATAGGCCATAGGCCATAGCTTTAGGTTCTTTCATACAGTGATACGGGGAGAATCGCCCTCAAAGGGTCTCCATAGGTTACCTTAGCTCCGGCTAGGCCTTTGAGACGTCTTTCCTCCTAGCTCACTTTGATTTTTTCTTCTTTCATACTCTTTCTGATGAACCTTTTTGTTTTTGATGTTCTTTCTCGATTTACTGTCCCCTTGCACCTTGAACCTGTGTGGGAACACCCTCGTGCATGGATACCTCATTTTATCTTGTCATACTATTGGCATATTCAATTATTGTGAGCTGAAGTTGAACTTTCGAGGCTTGACTTATCCGAAACCTCTGTTAGTAGCTTCGGTTTGCAACTTTAAATCATGCTGCAAGTGTAATAAACAAAGCGATTAAGTTGAGCCTGTTGATAACTTCATTTCAAGGAGTAAGATTGAATTCCTGGAAGCCTCAAGAATAGCTGATAAAAGCTAATACCTGAAACTCGATTCAGCAGGTCGAAGCCAGCGCAACTATCAGGAGTTTCGAACAAGTCACGCCTTGAAAGGTTAATTTTGGTGCTCAATCGAACGTGCTGTATGAGCCCCTTCCTTTCTTTAGAACATCAAACTTGTGATGGTTTAGGGAAGATTAAAGTAACTCATAATAATAATTTCAGTTCTTACGCTGCTCGTGTTTTAGCGATTGCACTCCCGGTCTGGCATTTCATAAACCATTCTGCATGCCTTATACATTTTATCTGAATTGCTTCGTCGCTGGTTGAACTTTGATATAAAAAAATTAGCGTTTATTCCCCTTTATATCCTCTTATGCAAGTATGAACCTAACCTGAATTATGCCGTAGGAATAGCATGGAACACTTTTGGATAATGCTACAATTAATCCCCGTAGGAATAACACTGTGGAACAGTTGGAACACTTTTTCGCGGGTAATAGTAACCGCGAAAAGTGTTCCACTAACCTAACGTGTATATGTAAGTTATACCCAATGAGAGGGGTATTGTAATCTAATGAGAGCTGATTCTAACCTAAAGAGAGCTCATTGAAATCTAACGAGAGCTCATTGAAACCTAACGAGAGCTCATTGAAACCTAATGAGAGCTCATTGAAACATAATGAGAAGGATAAAAATACAAACATGTCCATTATTGAATTTTATTTATAATTCTAATGAATACATAAGGATATAATGGATAAACAGTATTTTAAGGCTAACCCCCCCCCCCC
>LQNS02276622.1:1577562-1591635 GCA_001587735.2 Parhyale hawaiensis
AGTAAAGCAACCCCACACCATGATGCTGCCCCCTCCATGCTTCACGGTGGGGATGGTGTTCTTGGGGTCATAGGCAGTACCACGTTTCCTCCATACATGCCGAGCTTCGTTTGAGCCAAAAAGTTCTATTTTAGTTTCGTCAGACCATATAACCCCTTCCCAAAACTCATTTCCTTTGTCCAGGTGGTCTTTGGCATATGTTAAGCGGCTCTTGACATGTTTTGCTGTAAGAAGAGGAGTTCTGCTAGGAGTGTAAGAATGAATGCCAGTACGGTTTAATTCCTAACAATAGTTTTCTTGCTGACATGCAGTCCTTGAGATGCCAGTTCACTCTGAAGGTCAGTACGAGTTGTCATTGGGTCATTAGTCACCTTACGTAGCATGTAGCGCCGAGGACGACCCATGATCTTACGCGGAGCTCCAGCTCTTGGCAGGTTGCAGACCACCCCAGTCACTTGATGCTTGCGGACTATTGCTCCAACCGTTGAAAAAGAACATCGACACGTTCTGCTATAACTCTATACGTTAATCCCTCACTACGAACTTGAATTTTCCGTTTACGAGTAGCTTCATGGATTTCTTTAACTTTGGGCATTGTAGTAAGAGTGTGCACGACTTCAATGAGGTCTAGAGAGGTAATAATGATTGCGCCGGCTCTTGTTTGTTTAGATTGCATTTGTTTCGAGACGTTTCGTGAACGTTCTAGAATAATTTCGAAACTAATTTATTTAAATTATACTATTAAATATCAAAGATCCAACATCATATTTATTTTGGTCAAATACTTTTGTCCCTCATTACTTTTACTTGTGTTAAATTTTCTTGTCATAAGGGCACATTAGACTGCTCTGCTTAAATATTCAATTATATATATGTTATATAAACTTCCTGTGTTAATTATTATAAAGCAGTCCATAAATTTTTTAAAATACATAAAAAAATAGAGTTGTGCAAATACTTATGTTTAGGCACTGTATATGTATCTTTCAGGATACAAATACGAATCCTTGCTGACAGAACTCTTGCAAGCTTCACAGGTGAAATCAGAGTACTAAGATGGGCTAAACGAAATGTTTCAAGTTATCGTGCGTTACGTTAGACAGAGTTCGTCAGATTTAAAGTGACGAGCAATAGTTTAACTGCGGTGAGATGAGTTATAAGCGCTATCGGACTACAGTGAGTGTAAATATGAATTAACTGTGGAAATTCCACTTGTCCTGCAAGTAGATATTAATAGACTTCTCCAGACTTATTGTTATTACGCCGAGCTTTCGGCACAGGTCCAGTTAGTACCTTCGTCAGGGCACTAACTTGACTTGTGCCGAATGCTTGGCACAATGAAAAGAAGTTTGGAAAAGTCTATTAATATCCACCAAAATGAAGCCCAGACGTCCGGCAATGTTCTCGTTAGAAAAAAAAATTATAAACAGAAAAATATAATGATATTAGTGTCCTATGAGGGCAGAATTAGTATTTTAGCAATATCCTCTTATTCTTTTATTATCAACCCTTCTAGGGACTTCTTATAGGAAAATTCAGCAACTCTGCTTGCAACTCGGGGGAAATATATATCTATACTCCACGAACTGTAAGCATGGATATATATGACGAAGTCCACTTGCGTTTTTCATATCGCCTTTACATTTTCGAATAGTTCTTGCAGCCCAGGTCCGATCCATATAATATGTAACTTATAAGCAGTCTCCAAGTTTACTCTACTGAAACACCCCATCCCCCCTCCCCGTATCGTGGATCCAGCAGCATTATCTTCAGGGCTCAACTTTCTACATAACTTATTCCCAGACAGTATGACAGGAAAGATATAAATACATTGATAATAATGAAATTAAGACGTAACGTAAATTATTATCTAGCACTGATAATAAGCTCTTTCTTATATTAGTTTCTTATTACAGCCAAATGTCGATCCGGATGGTTCAACTACCTGCTGGTATCCAGGATACAGTAAGCACTGAGAACTTCCGGTGAATTTTTCTGATTGAACTATATTTCTTGGCGCTGCACACATTTCAAGCGTTTCAAAACTGATATTTGGGCTTTTACTGGAAGGAGAGAAATTTTACTCTCCCAAACTCATTACGGCACAGCATTCGTTACTTTAATAAAAGATCAAGCGTTAAGTTATGAGGCATAATTTTCGCAACAAGACGCGTACCGCAAGCAAGAACAATAAAAAGCTTCATTGAAACATTATTGCCGTCAATTTTGACAATTGGGTAGTCCAGGGCTTAAGTAAAACATATCATCTTGTTATTCATGTTAAATTCCCAAAAGTATCTGAATAATTCTGCTAATATTTAAACTAACAGCTGAAACATGTTGAAATTACACAGAATAAAAGTACCGGTATAGTTATTCACTGGTATCTTAGATGCGTGTCATACATACGAAGTGTGAAAATATATTCCGAATTACACGATAAAACTTTACCTATGACTTTCGAGCAGTAGCAACCTGAAAAATAGGACTTCTGCCCTGTTGTACCCTCCCCGAGACGGTTTCAAGGATATCCTAACTTTCTCCTTCTAATACTGTGAAAGCGTTAAGGTCAGAGACTAAGGAAGACACAGACAGACAGTTCTTCAGTATCTCTTCAAGAAATATTTAGCTGCATGATGACGTAACAATTTTCATTTTGTTGTTATCATTATAAGTTCGTTTTCAGGATACGAGTTTCATCTACTTAGCTCCAGGCGCTCGAAATTTCATCGATGCTTACATGCAATATAACTCTGAGCTAAGAAGGCTTTTTGAAATGAAATCATCCTGAGAGTCCTGAAAGCTTTCTTAGAGTTAAAATCATACAGTATATTTTCTCGATTAAATTTATTTTTCTCGTTATATGAAATTGTTCATGGCGCAACGCTGATGGCAGATCGATGACGTCACGGGAATCTCGAGGTAGAGCTGAGCTGCGCTTAGAAGCTGTCTGTCTGTATTTTCATTGGTCTGTGGTAAAGGTCATACCAAGGAAGGAACAAATCAACGAACGAATGAATGTAAGAACGTAGGAACGATCTATCAAAATTATTATTGTATTGATGGATAATGACATATAAGACGTACCTGCAACGGGACCTTTGAAAGAGACGTTGATGATCGACTGCGAAACAACGGTCAAAAACTCAAGCATAAAGCTCGAAGAACAACCCTAAGTCAGCAGATCTTTCCGTATTTCACATTAAGCATTGGGAATAGACTCCCTTCCGATGTTGTTTGTGTAGTCAGTTTACGCATTTAAAAATCGTCTTCACATCCATTGGGAGAGATAATCTCCACAGCTAAGACATTCTCCTCCATAAGTCGCAAACTCTTAGCGGCCCAAGTTTCATAGGTCATTTTAATCCATCTTCTCTCTTCCTCTCTAACTAAACAGTTTCACATCTCTAAGCTCCGCATATCAGAGGATATTGATCGTGCATTCATGGTCGTCTCTTCGGCTGAGATTCCTCCCTCCCTTTTATGTTCTTTTTTTCCTCAGTCTTCTATGTCTTACTATCGTAATGGCATTAGCTCATACAGGGCCGGGGCGTAAGTTCCGTTTTCTCTTTGGGAATGGGCTCTTGGTTCGTCTACTGCCGCCTATCTAATCTAATAAAACTCGAGATAGTCTCCTAAAAAATATGTAATTATAATCTAAACAAAGAACCGAAATTGCCTAAGAAATCTCACTTTGCGTACTGAGCGCCAATGACAGGTTAACCCTTTCATTCCCAAAAACTCTGCTCTTGCTATGAGGTCCTAGAAGCAGAGCATAATAGACAATCTCACTGCAGTCATAACAACTCCCCCTCCCGTTTTAGTCAGTCGTCAATAAAATACAAGCACTGACTTCAGACCGGATGGAAAATCTATTGTCCAAATTTCCAGAGCTAGAAACAACGCGCTGGTTTCAATATTGGAAATTTTGTTGTGGGAACTGGAGTTCCTGTGGGGAAGGTAATGCTTAAACTGCAGATGAAAAGTTTAAGACCAGTGGAAAATGTAAAAAAATAACACGACATAACTTCAATTCTTTGCACGTTAAATATCTTTTGTCTAATGAGGAAGTCAATCAGTGAACTTGAAATAATGATATGGTACCGGCAACAGCAGTAATTTTCAGCCAGAGATTGTCTTTCATGAAAATTGGACTCCTTCATAAACCCCTCTTGCAAAATTAACCATAGTTGTTCAAATTGATTAAGGCCAGCAGAACAATGCTGACAAGTATTAAGACGCTCTCCTATGATGCCCAGAGTTCCAAGGAATGAAGTGGTATCCTCCACTGAGCGGGATGGAGCGTTTTGAGCGTTGTCGTGCATGAAATTCATTAGTTAGATTAGATAGGCGGCAGTAGACGAACCAATAGGCCCATTCCAAAGAGACACCGGAACATAGGCCCCGGCACTGTATGAGCTATTGTCATTATGTTAGTAGGATATAGAGGACAGGAGAAAAGAGAAAGAGAAAAAAAAGAGGGGGGGGGGTTGAAGAGTCCCTGCCCAAGAAACGATCTTGAATGCACGCAAGCACGTTCAAGAGCCGCTGACATGCGGAGCTAAGAGATATCAAACTGTGTAGTTGGAGCGGGAGAGAGCATGAGTTGGATTAAGGTTGCTTCCGAAGCTTTGGCCGTTAAGTGTTTGCAACTCCCGGAGGAGGAGTTCTTAGTTGCGGAGGATGTCTCTCCCAATATACGTCAAGACGATTTTTAAACGAGTTGACCGACTCCGCAGAAACAACATCGGAAGGTAGTCTATTCCAAATGCTGACTATGAAATACGGAAAGAACTGCTGACTTAAGGTCGTTCTTCGAGCTTTATGCTTGAGTTTTTGACCGTTGTTTTTGCAAGCGATCATTGAGGTCTCTTTCAAAGAGCCCCGTTGTAGGTACATCGTTGAAGCTCCAATACAGTTGGAGTCAACGCAGCGGAAAATGTTCCAAAATTCAAGAAACATTTGCTTATTGGAAAATTCTATTTAAGCTTTGGAATACGCGGTATCACAGCTACATCTCACTGTGTTGACCTGCCGAAATTTCAACAAAATTTAACGATTTCAATTTCGACGACCATCTTCGAACCTCCCACCTGATGAGCTGAGGCCAGCGAAACGTACGTCGTGGGTAACCGAAATTCTACTTTGTGCTTCTCTTCATATTCTTCAGTAATTGATATAATGCCATCTCAAGACATCAATTATTATTCGAAGCCGTGGCAAGTAATTTACACGATGCAGCTGGCGGAGGAACTGCAAATGTTTAATTGGTATGCTGCATATCGGAGAGCTTTTACAACGTAAGAGGCCTACCATCGCTTTTAAACAACTGGATGCTCCCGTCAAAGTTTAAAGATTAGATAACGAAATATATCACTAAGCCAGATCTCTGTCTTGTTGTACCGTGCTGAGCCTTGTTGCAGCGTGTGTCGTGTCTTGTCTACAAGCAAACGTGTTGAGCGGTGTTGCATCGTGTGGTGTGGGACACGTGCGAACGGCTGCCGTCACACTCGGTAGGAATAGCACAGCGCGAGGCACGTTGCGTGGTGTGGTGTCGTACATGTGCGAACTGGGCGACGTGAACTTTTCGATTAACAGTTCCCAGAACTACTTTTGGGGGTTGCTTACTGTGCTGAAGATAACTCATACGCCGATAGTTCATGCTAAATGCGGGATAATAACCGCCACATGCAGCGCTTTCACTGACAACTATACAATGTCACCCTCATAGTTAGATCAGGCTTCAGATAGTGATGTGATTTACTATACAGCCCTAACAACGATTTATTACGTTATTTATTTTCTAGTAGAGCCATCAATACCGAATAGTGGAAACACGAAAATGTGAATGCTACGAGCTCATCAAAATTGGCGAGCAGAACTTCTAAACTGAAACTTTCATAGGTTACAGTAGCGTCACCTAATGTTTAATTGTTTGTCTGCCTCATTTTCCGAATGCCAAAACTCAAAAAGTGATGGACGGATTTTTATTAAATTTACAAAAGTTGTTAGGTATATCACGAAGATCAAATGACCAAACTATTGTTGGGATCTATTTCTTCGTTTGTTAGTTTGTTACTGGTTTTAATTTTATGCCTGTTAGCACAATAACTAAAAAAAATTGGGAATGGATCTTTGTTAAATTTATAAAAGTTATTAGTAATGTTGAAAAAAATAAATGATTAAATTTTGGTGATGATCGGTTGGTCCGTTTGTGGGTATGACAAATGTTTGTCAGCGGCATAACTCAAAGAATTATGGACTGATCTTAAAAAAAAAAAAAATAATGAAGCTGTTAACACTGCTGATGTGTACAAATGATTAGAGTTTGGAGTTGATAAAAAAAACATCACAGTCTTAGAACCAAGTTTAATTTTTCGTAACCGTTGCTTTGCTTGGGGGAGGTATGCGCTCACATAGTATTCTAGCTATCGGTAAAGTTAAAGTGAGTTATACTTCGTTACGTAGTCTTTATTACTGGTCAAATAAAGTAACTAGTAAATGGTTTCTGAAAATCTTGCAAGCTTCTAGGCTGCAACAGTGCTCTTTTAGTCTCTAAGTGTAATTGAAGAAAGTGGTATGCGCATCCAGTATTCTTTGCAATTTACAACTAGGCAGCGATTTCAATTTCTAGTCTTTACTGTGAATTTAGAGGCAAATGCGAGCAGAATTTCATACAACTTCCCAGGCTGCAACATTGCTTTCTAGTCTTTACTGTATTGTTAATTAGGAAGAAGCAAGCGCGTTCAGAATTTCAAATAACTTCATGGACTGCAACGCACGACGCTGGTCTTCAGGGAGTTCCTTCATGTCTGCTTGCAAATGTAGGCATGAATTTTCTATGCGAACAAGTGAGAGCACTCACGCCGAGCTGTCTGCACGCCCTGCAGGGCTGCTTCTGGGGACACATTGCCTTGCTCCTGCCTGCTGGTAGAGTCCTGTTGAGGTAATGGAAACTTGTATGTGCCACGCAAGATACGAAGCTTACGATATGAAGGTTAACGTTAAAAGAATTTAGTTTTCGAAGCTATAAACCCGGAAGTGAAGTCAGAAAGATGGTGGACCAGCCAACCCTGGATATGGACTTGCGATAGACAGCTGTAACAGATAGACGATGTGGGGCGGCATTTCGGTTTGCCTATCCTATCTGCTGTTTCTTTCGATATGGAAGTGCAGTAGCATTAACTTTTTTAAAATCGCACTTTTCGTATTCGTTTAGTGCTTACTTTTTAACAGCAGCGGGAAAAGAAACCTATTTAAAACAAACCTTGAAAGTGAACACACGTCCCGACATTTATTTCTCTAAAGAAAACACGCTAGACAGAATTAGTCAAAAACGCCCCCCAAGTACGTACGACGCTATTTGGAAGACGCTGATTTATACCTTAAGATAATATAAGGTTAAGTCCTTCACCTCATTATTAAGGAAAAGGTCTTCAGATGACGACCGTGCCAACGTCGGACGGAGCTCAACTTTGTCACGGTAGCTATGCTCTCGCGTTTCCAATTAGCGGCCTTGTTTCCTGTGCTCTTCTTTGTCAGTTTCCTGCGTTAAAAAGAGGTTCGTGCCAAAGGATATCAGATCCTTTTGGTTTTGATTGGAATGTCACCCGGAAGTTCTGGGTCTGGATATCCAACGTACGTTTGATGCCCTCAGTCAGTGTTATTCGTAAGAAGCTCACGGGTGAAAGAAAAATTATCTTATAATCGGTGACATGTCTGAGCAATTGTTAGTTCCTCAAAATCAGTTCATACCTATGAAACTCGTTTGCGATAATAGTGTCATAACTCAAGAAAGTAACATTTTTCAGGAGAGGCGATAACAGCTGTAAAATCGCCGTGCTTTCTTAGCTAATAACACCTGTATGATGACCATTCTCAAGCGGCCACTTTTGCACTCAGTTAAGGAGTAATTGTCACTAACAGAAATTGACGCAAGCTTTGTGATGGTGGCAATAACTCAAAATAACAAAATTTTGAGTTATGACACTTATCACAAACGAGCAAATAATATTGTATTTAATCTACTTTAATAGAAAGTTCCATCGGAGAGGTGCGCATCGGGTCGGTTATAGACTACACAATACCATAATATGTTCCTGTATTCGATGGGTAGGTCACTGCGCGGAGCATCAACTTAGTTAACCCTTTAATCCTTTCTTTTTTACCATTACATATGTTATACTTCATATAGTGTTATACGAAAGATGCAAATTAATTAAAGAAAGGGTTAAGGGGAGGAGATACGAATACTTCAGTTGTTCGCAGGAATCTCAATATTTGAAATGCGTCTTAAGTAGAACACTTCGGCTTATACACTGAAGTCCCTCCCCTCAATTAAGAGCCGAAAGGAGGGCCATAGGTCCTAGGGATAGGTTAGTTAGTGTCGCCCATCCTATCGTAAGGGGAGTAGCGACCCAGGGAAATTGTGTAGGTTACGTTAGCCATTAGCTAGGTCTTCGACACGTTTCTCTTTCGTACTCACTTTGCTTCCTTCTGTTTTCTTGCTCCTACTGGTGTTACTTTAGTTTGCTTTTCCTATCTTTGGAAACGAGCTTGCACTGGCATTGTACTGTACATCCAAAAGAAAAAAAATCTTGATTCCTTGCTTCAAAGATAACCACCCATCCGGTATCGCAAATCAATGTATACCATCGCATTTAAGAGACTTTTTTTCGCCACGTGGGACAATTAATATTACTAATTATAGTAAAGCCATGACTATAATGTGGTATATAAAATAATAAACATCGTATCCCTAATATTTCGGTTTAGTTTGACATTTGTATTTATGCAAGTTTTAAAACATATATCCAGGGTCTGCAATAATTACTGAGTGAAACTATAAGAAATAATATCTACAAAGCAAAATATTTGCCAAAATTTGGCATCACTTGTAACGCGGCTTGTTAGGGTTTGAAAAAATCGCCATGGCAGAAATATAGCCAGTGGACAGTCAAGGTACAGCCATGTGGTAAAGCAACGTACAGGTAGCCCCATCGCTTGACCAATTTGCGACTCTTCTGCGCATCTCGCTCCAAAACGTCATTTGGAGACCTCAAGCATGGCGAGTGCCGTTCATGTGAATGAGTTTATGGAAGAATTTTTTTAGACATTATATGCCGCTTAACTTTACTTCCGTGAACTCCGTTGTCATGGCTATAGTATACTAAACTCATATGCTCAGTATAAATAACGCTGAAATGTTGAAATTATTTTTCCTAATGAGACATTAATAACGGAGGATAGTCTCTTAAGACCCGCTAAAGGACTAACCCCGGTGCAACTGTCCAGTAATTCTAGTGTTTGTAGGTTTTCCTACCAATAAATGAAACAGTAAAGCAAGGCATTCCCCTAAGGGGTTAATATCAAAAATTCTAGAAAATTCTTCGTCACGTTCTAAAGCAGCAAATATCCCTTCCAATTAAAATAATTTTTACGATACTGACAGCGTCCCAGAAATCTGATTCGATCTTTTCGGGGACCCCTTCTTTCATTTTCAATGAGCTCTCTCCATAATCCTAACACTTTTCATTTTTATGTTTTTCCGAAGGGCTGTCAACCAATCTCAGATTAGAGACCAGTTCCTCGTCTAAATTCACTTTATTAATTAATCATATCCAAGCACGAAAAAATTATTAATTTCATGGTGCAGCTATTGAACAGCGCCGGTGAACTATTTTGTACGACTGACATTTTGCCTCGATTGATGCGTGTCTAGAGTCACACAGGTAGTATTTACTATAACCACATCATGTTATTGTAAAGTATCACCAATTAGCTTGCCAGTGTCTACTTAAACTAAGTCTCCTCAATTCTACTTGACTTGTACGCAACTTCCGACACATGCGTTGTGTCGAGTTCCAGGCGTCAAGACGATTACTCAAGAAAATTCTAAAAACTTTATCCCATACCGTAAGATGGAGTTCTCTAACATCTCAAGGCTAATCAGGCTACTGCTAAAACGTGCCACACGATTCAGAGTGGTGAATCAGCACCGGTATTTTCTGAAGTTGTAAGCACATAAAGCCTACAGGGCCTTATTGCGCCACATGCTCACTCGATGACCCCTTTGTTATCATAAATTTTAATGTCATAATACATAGAAAAATGAAATGTATCGGTGCAGTATTGGTGCCTCGGTTTACAAGGGAATTTCTGCTGGTGCCTCAACCACATATAAGTATTCTAGTTTAGAAAACTACCTCAACTTCTCGCTTTGAAGCGTGTCTCCAACTTGGTCTGATGATGTATCTATTAACCACAATATGATCGTGTTTACATCATCGGAAATCGGGCACTTTTACCACAGCATCCACCTCCATGATTGAGGACACTTTGCTCCAAGAGTCTAGCTCCTTTGAGATTCTCGGTGTTGTCAATGATGAGAAGCATACGTTTGAGCCGCATATTAGGCGACTCGTGTCACTTGCTTCCAAAAAGATTGGGCTCCTGCGTAAGGTAAATTCTGAGTTTGTTGATAAAGATGTAGTCCGTAGATGCTTTTATGCTGCCTGTGTTGGAGTATTGCTCACCGGTCTGTGCTTCAGTTGCTGACAGTCATTCACGTCTGCTGGACCGACTTGTTAGTTCAGCCAGCAGGTTGTGCGCTGAGAATGATCTGGTGAATCTATCCCATAGGTGACGGGTAGCCGGACTCTATGCTTTATAAGGTGTGCAACAATGAGATGCATTGGTTGTATTCTTCTGTCCCTGCCCTCAAGGTACAGTATTTAAGAGAATAACCCGTGCTGCAGTTGGTACGCACTCCTTCACTTTGGAGACTGTCAGGTGACGAACTCGTCAGTTTAGTCAGGGTTTTCTGTCCTTGAAATTCATTGCTGGCATCTGCTTGCGATCGTGTAGGCCTGCAGATGTTTAAGTCAACTGTAAATGGCTTTTTGTTGGACATTCTTTGGCAGCGATTCGGGGTTCCCGGTGTTGCAGAATGCTTTATTTAGGTTTCACTACCTTCCGTGGCGGCCCGAGCGTGAAGTGTAAAAATGAACAAAGCTCGGCAGCAATCTATGCTACCAGAGGTCGATGACACGAGCTATTTCGTGTGAAATTTGAGATATGATCACCGTCTTGTGGGAATTAATGGCAAGTATTCCATTACAGATTTGTGTATTAAGCCAACATTGCATTATTTAAGCGCGTTCTTTTTCCAAGACTGGCTACGCGGGGATATTCAAAGCATGTCGTAAATTAGCCCTATTTTATTCATATTCATTCACTGCAAGGGTTCTTTATTCACTTGCATTTCTACGGTAGCAAATGCCCTAGCAGGGAGGTAGCAGAGCCTGATTAATGCAGTATTAACCCTTTCTTTCCTAGCGTGGCCTCCGTACAGCACTTCAGATATGTAGTACTACTTTTGCGAGGCAGGTAAAATAACAATTCATAGCAGAAAGGGTTTAGGGTAAGCAACGTATACATCTGAGGGCACGAATGCCTTTACGTAATGGCTAGTGTTTGATATGTTTCATGTTGAATTTAGCAATTGAGACTCATTCGCGCGTCCGATTATACTTCCTCCTGCGGGTTAAAATGGTTTTGGGGGAGTGATAATTAACTCATGCTTTGTTTAACGAAATTAAAAAATCGCTACGGTGGCAAGATACCAGTGCACGAGACTACTCTTCATGTGTTCCTAACTTGCGCCATCCTTATAGAGTTTCTAAGTCCTTTGGCGCCGAATTAAGAAACGCCTCGCAAAGTTAAACTATCCTAACTCTGTAGCTGTGGGCATGAATGTACTGACATAACGGGTGTAAGGTATTGTCTCTCCCCTTCAATATAATAATTTGGTATTGTGTATCTATTTAATAATACATTGCTTGAACTTTAACGCCTTTTCAATGAATATATTTTAAAGATCAGTGTGAAAAAATAGCAGAATCTCTGTAGTGGTATTGGTACTTACTCAACGAACTGTATAGTCGACACGTCATCACCTCATTGTTGCAAATCTCCCAGTATTTCGTGCGTCAGACAACAAGCTTTTTTAAAATTAATTCTGCTAACCATGACTACCCGCTAATAAAAGTCTGTGTTTTTCCCAAAGCGTATTTTTTAATACATCTAATTCTAATTTAGGATTTAATTACTGTTGAACTCGATACTTTTCACGCCCTGCATCAAACGCACTTGAAACTGAAAGTAATGACATTCGTACGGCTAATCCAAATTCAGTGCACTATTATGGAGCAGTTTAATTAGCGCCCTGCCACTCATAAAAATGTTCAAAATATCAGGCTGCGGCATAAAGCATTTGCCTTTCAATTATAGCAGATGACACCAGCTCAAACCAATGAGTTTGACTGACTGATTGATTTTCGGTAATTACAGGATTGTTGTTGCTGGCTGCTGTTTTGTTCATGCGGTGAGAATCACCATTGGTCCCTTGTGATTTGGAATGTCATAGGAAGAGTTAAACTAACATAACGATTTATTCCTCCGTACAATGTCCAATTTTTATTGTAGAGCGATGACTATGTGACAACTAACTAGCAACTGCTGTGCTGCAATTGTGCGTTTCCGTTCTAAGAAAATGTGAAGAAGTCTACGGACTTGCCCATTGAGATTCAAGTATCTGTGCACGTTGGCGATGCTGAGTGACACTACAAACCTTAATTCTGTCAGTCAAGAGTATTTTTCTACAGCTGAATTATACTCAATGTATTTCTCTATTTTATTTTTACATTTGCTTTATAAAAGCGAGTAACTTTAAAATAAAGCAGAATTAGTGCAAGTTGGCGTAAGTTTTTCTGTTTCGCGTTAAATAATTGAATGCTTCAGTGAAGTAATGTACACACATTTTTGCGTCTATAATCACAGCTTATAGAATATATTTAACATCTCTCGTCTCTTTAAATTTTGCACGATCAGCTCTCAAGAAAATAAAGGTGAAGATTCAATCCCCTTTCGTTACATGTAACGCACAAAAACATTACGTATTGCTGCAGTGGGTCGTAAACTTGATGGAACTTGGAAGTACTGTACCCTTGTCCCTCAGGGAACATAGAATGGAGCATAGGTCATAGGACTGGGTGTTAGTTAGGTTCTTCCGTCCTAACGTAATAGGGAGCAGCGAACCCCTGAGGGATCTCATGAGTTAGGTAGGTTAACGGAAAGTTTATCTTTACCACGTTCTTTTATTCCTTCCGTTTTCATCCTCTACTGATAATTATGTGTTCTGTTGCTTCTTTTCCTTCCCGGTTTGCTGTTTCCAAGCGCGTTGATCTTGTGTGGTAACACCCTCGGGCATGGGTTCCTCGTTTGTGTCGACAGGCTCCATGCCCCTTGTTTCTTCTTCTGTTAGATATTAAAACTATTCAATATAATAATAGTAACTGAACCCTTGAAATTTCAAACGCGCATTCGCTGACACATTCGTAGTTCAAATAATAACTGAACATTTTCTTAAAGCATACACAAAAGAGAGTTTCTTCATCCAGTCCGAGCGCCCTGAGGCGCCAACGAAGGGGAACTGACTGTACATTCCTTCATGTTTTCTCCCTACCGCGGCTCCTACAAAAGTAATGCAGCATATTATCGATGCATCACCGCACCTATTCACCAACTGATACAATAAAATTGTAATCGAAGTTCCATTTGCTGCATGCGACATTGGCAAGGTAAGCCTGTGCTAAACAAAACTCTTGCACTCTTTAAGCCAACTAGTAAGAATCAATGCGGTTACTGATGCGATAAATCTTCAGCACAATATTTTACTCGCGCTACAAAATGTGCTCGAGAAAAGTGACTTGGGCTTTTGAAAACTATCTCTTTACTCATTATCAGTTGAAGTTACTGTGGTAAAAGTTTGGAGATCTAACTAGTATCTTTTCTGCAAGCAAAGGGGCCTCAATGAGATTGAATTAATTTAACTCCAGCCTTGCTCCAATATTTATCGGCAAGGCTGGCCTGCGAACTACGAGCTTATTCTATCAAGCATATTAGCGTAAAAACTCTGGAATGAACCCTCAGCTCCAGATGTTCGACCGACCGTGTTCTAACCACTCGTTACAGCCTTCGCTTTATCAGAGGCAGATATGCCACTCGCACGGT
>LQNS02276622.1:1593818-1608081 GCA_001587735.2 Parhyale hawaiensis
CTCTTAGACTGGGATTTCCGCAGACTCAAAACAAGAGACTCTTCAGCACCGGGGAAAAGTATCACTGACGCCACCTCCAGTAAGAGCGTTGAGCTTCCAAAAGCCAGCGTATTTTTCGGTTCGTCCAAATCATGTTTTCGTCTTCACTATAAGAACGTGAAGGGCTTCGAAATTGGCATTAGTTCGGCCTCATTTTACGGATCGTTAGGTGAGCCAAAAAACCGACTAAGGAAAACGAGTCGTTGCAAAGAAGTAGAAAAGAACAGTATTCAATTAACGAGCAGCTTTGCAGTTTTCGCAAACGTTCAGTGCAGCCAAGCGCTGTCTGCATACGGTTGCTGGAGAACTACACAGTACTAAACAACAACGCTCCAAAGATACCAAAAGGAGCACATTTCTCCTAACATGATCACGTGCCTCGTTTAACCTTGCACCGACAGTAACATCAGTTTTTGTCTCTTCAGTAGTGCTCTTACTACGATTTCTTTTTTAGTGGCTCCGTAGAGGAATACTTCTGTATTATTCATTGGTGCAGGAAGCACTGTAGCATTGATGAAAGACATACTTTGCGTCATCGTTCGAGTTGACCCGGACTTTCATTGGTAAACTGAGAAGACGCTGTATTCCGTATAGCAGTTTAACAGTTCACTATGGATTTATTTCATTTATAGGTTTGACATAACTTAAGTGAGTGAAATTCGGCGTAGAAGCGCAACGTAGCGTGCAAACCCCATCGCTGAATGACGAAATATTAGATACAACTATAATGGGCAAATGTAATTAAATTGACACTGGACCGTACTAACTGTGTATACCGCTCGTAATGCTGCCAGCTTCCCGGTGGGCTGCTATTGTATAACGAGGTCGTCACAAGAGAGCGTAAAAACTTCAGGTTTTCAATGAAATTAAGTGTATTTTCTCACTTCTGCAGATCGCTGAATACAGCCTGTTGGTACCCATTACCATAACACGTTCACTTGTTCTTTCGTAAGGAATGAGCATGACATGAGGCATAATTGTTAACGCTTAGCGTATGTCTACCCATTTCAAGCTGTGTCAGAACCTCACGTCAGCACCCTGTTTAAAATTTGCGCGACGTACAAGTCTTCTTAACTGCGCAGTAACAGTTCTAACGGTAAAGGTGTCAATTGCAAAATAAAGGCATTACCTACGAAAATTTCCAACAGCAAAGTAATAGATATGGGTAACTGAAGCGTAAAGACTTGACTGTTACATCAAATTCTTAACTGCAAAAAAAAAAAATCATAAAGTGAAAATTGTAACTGTAACATAAAATTTTAACCTCAATATAAACCACTTGGAATGTGATCTTTTTTGCAACAAGACCAACAACAAAGCAAACTTTCGATTACAAAGTGGGCAACAGGCCAACAGTCACCTATTTGTGTATAAATTTTTGTGTATTTTTTGGACTGCAGAAACAAAAACTGCATTCTCATCTTCATGAAACACGACCCTTGGAACGCAATTTCATTGTTTGCTCCATAGAGCATCGCATGCGCCGAACTTCGGCAGGCTCCTATAGTCTTACCTCTCGCTGGCGGCTCTCTATTGAGAAGTTTTCAGACCCTCATTATACTTTGGCCTTTCGTATTCCCGCCAGTCTCCCGAATTTTTCGTGTAACAAATTCCGGTCAAAAAAGCGCTCGGGTTTTGCCGCGTTGTGTTCGGTCTGTGAGCCGCAGTCGTGTTTCCCGTCCCATTTTGCCTGGTCTCGTCCATTATTAATGTCTATCCCTGGAAGCTGCGATATTATCCAGGCAGTATTAAAATACCCCCATTAAAATGCAGCCACCGTTGAGCTCACTACTGGGCTTGGTTGGCATTTTCTCTCGACGATTTCCTTTGACTTAAACGCTCATAGCGACGAGATAACTGCAGGGGAAAAAGTCAAATCTTGGACGGCCGCACAAGAGAAGGAGTCGAGGCGATTTAGCCGGGAACAAAGATTTAATTCAGTAATAAATGTGTGCTAGGTTTCGAGTCTTGAAATTAGGCAAGAAAGCGAGTCAACATCAGTTGAAGAGCGCACTGATACGGACACATACAGGGTAAAGTAGGTTGCCAAAATTAGTATTATTATCATCTTGGTATTTCTATTTAACGGTAATTTCGACTGCTAAATAAACGAAGAATGGCGCCATTACTATAGTGCAGTCGGCTCTGCTTAATAGGACCACCGGGTATCGCTTCCAGCCTCATAAGTGACTAATTGTACTGGAACAGAATCAAACTCTATGTATTAAATACAAAGTAGCTTAGCTTATCGTAAACGGCGTTTCGTTTATACGGACCAACTCACTGTCATTAATTTGCTTATAATTAAAGCATTAAATATTCAAAATAAAGTAATTTTTCAACGGTGTTGAACTTTTTCGTATTAGGGGGAATTTATCAGTTGAGTTTGGCCAGCATATGTTGAAATTGATTATTGTCGAGGATGTTGCTCTTCTTGTCAGCAGATAGCGTCAGCGTCACAACTAGTTCAATATGTCATTCAGACTTCAAAATAGTGTCAACCTACTTATGGGGTTCGTAAATTATTTACAACTGCAAATTGATCTACACATTTACAAACAAGAGAACAAATGACATAACGGAAAAAGTGTGATTCATAACCATTTAGCGTACACTTGCTTAACCTTGCTAATATCGCTTTTTAGGACTAGCCGGATAGAGTGGCCAAATCAGTTGGTCCCGATGTGGCCGGATTAACCGGAATCGACTGTACCGCTTACCACCGTTTTCAAACTGAAGGTCATATATAATAAGGAGAATAAAATGTAATAAATAGAGACACAATCGACCACGCGATACCTTCCCTGTCTACACCTCACAAATGAAGCTGATGGCAAATTCAAATACCCACGATAAAATTTGTTGGATTCAACATGCCTACCGATTTGAAGCAAAAAATAAATAAACTGTTCATGGAGACGCAAAGAACGCATCTATTGGAAAGAAACACGTATGTCTGAGCACTAGCCAACGGTAAATTGTAAAATTTATTTTAGCCAATTTTAGGTCATTTTGCTTTCCCAGGCTTCAATTATCGTCCTCAACAGTTGGTATGTAGCTACGAATTTGTGTTTCTTGCTGATAAACACATTTCTTGCATCACGAAGAACCGTTTGCTCTTTGTTTGAGGTCGTTCTATAGACTGGAAAAGATTTTATCGAATTTTAATCTAATTGTCATCAGTCTCGCTTGCAGATTTGACTGAGCAGTCATGTGTCATGTGGTTTATGGTGTATTAGTGTATTAACCCGTTTGCATGGCGAGGAATATATACAGCGGCAAAGTAAGCGTAATTATTGCTGATCTTGTGAATTCGTGCTATAAGCAAGGACAACTAAGAATTTGTTATAGTTTCTTTTCATTGATTTTGCTTCTGCTAAAATGAAGTTGGTGCAGAAGTAGCATCAAAACCTGCATAGTTGATCTCTTTAATAAGCAATTATTATGCCAATTAAAATTGAATTCAGAGGCTCAAAATACGAATTAGAGTTGAGCAAAATCGACCTATTCTCATTCCCGTAACTATCAGCGGCTTGTTTTGGAGACAGGCATGCAGTGGCGAAACAAACCTAAAGTTTTGGCTACTACAAAGGACTGAAAATAATCACAGGTTCGAGGTCGGCTTCGTTTGTCTGTCTCTTATCGTCTGTTATTCTGTCTGTCTGTCTGTCTGTCATCAAGATAACTGAAAAAATTAGGGAGCGATTTTGACGAAATTTGCAGGGATTGTAAGGTATTTTGGGAGGAACAGATGATTAACTTTTGGTGAAGATCTGTCCATCTGTTTGTTTGTCTGTCTGTTCATTTTTTGTTTTTGTTAGTGCCCTAACTTTAAAAGTAATGGGCGGATTTTCATGAAATTTACATGAGTTGTTGGGTTAATTAAGAAAGTAAATGATTAAATTTTTGTAATGATCTGTTAGTTCATTTGTTTGTCGCTGTGTTCGATTTATGTTTGTTAGCGCAATAACTCAAGAAATCATAGATGGATCTTAATGAAATTTTCAGGAATTTTTAGTCATGTTGAAAGACATAATTGATTAAATTTTGGTGATGATCGGTTGGTCCGTTTGTGTGTTTGACTTATGTTGGTTAAAATGTTTGTTAGCAGCATAACTCAAAAGGTTATGGACGAATCTCCAGAAAATTACGGACACTGTTAACATTATCAAAAGGCACAGGTGATCAGATTTTGGTGCTGATACAAAGAAAATCCTGATTTCAGAACCGATTTGAATTTTTCATTACTGCTGCCTTGCTTGGCGGAGATATGCACTCTCAGAGTGCTCTAGTGTTTAATGAATTAACCTCGGCGTAAAGTTCAATCAGCGACGAAACAATTCAGGTAAAATATATAAGACCGGACCGGGAGTGCAATCGCTTGAAACACGTGCAGCGTAAGAACTGAAATTATTATTATAAGTTAGTTTAATCTTCCCTAAACCATCACAAGTTTGTTGTTCTAATGAAAGGAAGGGGCTCATACCGCACGTTCGATTGAGCACCAAAATTAACCTCTTGAGGCGTGACTTGTTCGAAACTTCAGGTAGTTGCGCTGGCTTCGACCTGCTGAATCGAGTTTCAGGTAAAAGCTTTATCAGCTATTCTTGAGGTATCCAGGAATTCAGTCTTGCTCCTTGAAATGAAGTTATCAACAGGCTCAACTTAATCACGTTGCTTCTAACACTGCAGCATGATTCAAAGTGGCAAACCTAAGCTACTCTCTGAGGTTCGGACAAGTCAAGCCTCGACAGCTTAATTTCAGCTCACAATGATTGAATATGCCAATAGTGTCACAAGATAAGATTAGGAATCCGTACACGAGGGCATTCCCACAGAGGTTCAAGGTACCACGTTAGGTACACCATGCAGCAAAGGCTCAACTTTAATAATTTATTTTTTTTTCTTTCCTGGCGTAGACATTAGCTTTTTTTTTACAAGGAAATTGACCCTGTTATGCGAAAAACTTTTATTTTCCTAAGCCACTGATATTATCATTGCTCTGGGATGAAAGATCCCATTTGTATAGTAAAGGACGTCTCTATTGTAATTTACCATTTTTTTGTAAAACGAGCAGAGTAGTTAATTGTTCCTCTAAGAAGAGCTTTTCTTGAAAGCTCTATGAATTTGCTGCAAGTCATGGGATGACCAAATATAGTGTATTTGCAAATTCAGTTATTACCTCTGCCAAGGACGTTATGTTCCTGTCGAAACTTGTTGGTTTGTTTGGCAGTTTGTCCATTTTTGTTTGTATTTCTGTCACCAAGATAACTTCAAAAGATAAGGAAGGATCAGTATGAAATTTATAGGGAATGTTAAGTATGTTATGAAGTACAGATGATTGACTTTTTTTGAAAATTCGTTCAGCCGTTTTTTGTTTGTCTATCTTTTATTTCTTGATAACAAAATTCAAACAGTTATGGACGGATCCTCATAAAATATACAGGAATTCTTGGGTACCTTTGTTATGAAGAGCAATTGACCAAATTTTGTGATCATCTGTCGGTCTGTTTGTCTCTGTGTTCATTTGTATGCTTGTCAGAGCACAGCTGAGAAAGTTATGGACGGTTCTTCATGAAATTTCTAGGAATTATTCGAAATTTGAAAGACACAAAATAATGACCAAATCAAATTGTTCTGATGATTGGTTCGTCCGTTTGTGTGTTTGATTATTTATTCGTCTAAGTGGCTGTCAGAACATGAATCAAAAAGTGTCAGGAGTGTGAAGTTACCAGTATCGTAACTGCACAGCTGCGGGCACGAATGCAACCATGTAACTGCTGACGTTTTGCATTTTTACTCTCCCATCTAACATCTGAGTCTATGTATTATTTAGGCATGCATCATTTGGAGGTTCAAAGCACTTTGATCCTAATTTTGTGAAGATCAGTACATATAAGAAAGAGACAAAATCTGAGCCGCGATGTCGGTACTTCTTCAAGGAACTGTACAGTACTTTACAAGGCGTTTCTACATCTGGCTCCTGGGGGCACAAAATTACAAATTTTGGTGATGATACAAAGAAAATGCTGGTTTCAAGATAAATTATTTAAATTTTTCGTTTACATTGCCGTGCTTGGCGGAAATATGCTCTCTCAGAGTGCTACTCTAACTCTGCCATTTTTTTGTCTATATATACAAAGCAGTACAATTTTTTTTCTCAGAATACGTTTTATTTAAAGCTGTAAGTAAATTAAACACACTGACCCATAGGATATTCCACATTATTTACATAGGTCACACCAAGCAGCACAACTCACTTAGCATACAGTTTTACTGTCAGTTGTGTATTTTCGTAAAGGAAGAACTTTGAGAGTAATTTTTCTCCCTCAGAAAACGTATTGTTCGGCCTGGAAAAATTTGTTTACGACAGGATATCGCATACCCATTCTACAGGCTGCATCCCTTGGTATCTTTGACTATCTTTCCAACGACCAAATTTGCAGCCATGTATTAGTGGTGCTGGTGGCTCCAGCAGCTGCGGCGGCGGCGGAGGCTGCGCTACACCAATTAATTAAACAAGCTCGCTCCACCGTAAAAGTCTCATATGAAATACTTGCTCTAAAAGTTTGTTCATTTTAGCGACAATATGCAAAGTTAGGTCGCAAATAATACTCTTTGAGCGCATTATGATTTTTTTTTCAAGAAAAAACAACAAGTGAATTTTGCTCTGAACATCATTCTTAGTAAAAATTAAATCACAAAGGAAATTGTGAAAATAAATTATCTATTGCCAAGACTTGCTGGTTAGGATTAAAATGTTGATATCAATAATGGCACTTGAAAGTCGAAACTGTTATAATGCACACAATCAGACATGTTGTTTTGTGAGGAAAAAATTGGAAACGCAATATGATTACGAAAATACAGTGGAACCTTTCATGTTACACGGACTGCTACAAGGAAATTGTGAACCAGTTTAGTTTCGTTCTTTCATTATAGTTTGGAAGCTGCATGCAATACGTATTATATACATATGTCTTAGTCACTACGGAAGTTGCGAGCGTATTACTCTCGACGAATAAGTATATATGCAATAAACATTTAGCTATTAATAATTTATATTCTACGGTTTAAAAAGCGTATCAAAACAAAGAGTTCTACAAATTATCTCCGCGTTTCCAAATTGTCCAGAGGTGACGATTTATGTTGCTTACTAAGCTCCAGTGTGTACCTACATAGATTACTGTAATGCACTCAGCTGCTACTTTAATTCTTCGTTTATTCTTCTTAATGCGACTTGCATTTTCCAGGGATAAGTTCACTGTTCTTATCATTTTCCTTGTTCTCTAACCATGCAGTGCATGTTGTTTGACCAGTGGTGCTGCAGTGCTCGCTCTTGTTGTCTTTAATAAGTGGGTGTTGTTTTTCTTAATTACTTAAACAAACTGAATGCCGTGTACATGAACAGTGTGCTCTATTATCTTTTGTTTACCCAGAAAATTATTACTTAGAAGGGAGTCTGTTAGATGTGTGTGTGAACTACAAGATTTAAGCATTAATCAAGTGGCATTAGACATGATTGCACGGATATGTAAAATATATAATTATTAAAGTATATCGTTTACTTTGTTCAATTTTCCAGTGACATAAAATTGAATGCGTGAATGGCTGACATGTATCAACAACGCCTGGTCTATGCTGGAAATGGAGCTGAAGTTACAGACAAACAATGTCTCGGTACAGAATAGCACCTTGGACTTTTCATTTCCTATTACTTCAAGGATTGTAATGCTTAACAGCTTCGCGCACTGCCGAAGTTGGCAGACGTACGATGGAGAGGTGACGTAACATGGCCCCTACAATCTTAGCTAGGTTGAGAAGTAACAATTCTCTACCATACTTTAAATGTGAATAAGGAATACCATAGCTAATTTTAAAAAAGGCGATGGTCAGTGAAGACACGGCAAATGATAACTTATCACTAAGGAAAAATTATACTCATGATTCGCTGATCGGAAAAGAATTGTTGCGAAATTGCTTCTCGGGTTCACGTTAGTGTCTCAGTGACACATGCATCTCGGGTAAACTCGATGCGAATTATACTACAGCGCAAGCTGAACCGTATGTGTTTCCATGGCAATGGTAAAAAAAATTAAATTGATTCGTATACCAAAGCACGACGTGTAAATAGTAGGCTAATGTTCAGCAACCAAGTGCGTGCATTCGTCTGAAATGAGAGCTGTGTCACACTCCATAGAGTTCGTTGTCAGTGTTATTAATATTTCTGTTAATAATAAGCTGCATAATGTAAGCCTCCGATATCACTACAACGGCGATCTGACGAAGAGAGAAACCAGGAGCATACAGTATATGATGACAGATACTGGGAACTCAGGTACGAAGGTATTCCGATGCAAGATTAACCACCATGGGGTGAGCGATTCGTGAAAGAAACGAAAGAACAGAATAAAGCATCAGCAGTGAGAGTCTGAACTGGATGGAAGCAAAGTGGGCACGAAAGACAGCTCTCGCGAAGGACTGACCATGGCTAATATAACCTTCGAGGTCACCTTGGGATCGGAGCTCCCTATAACATTGGATGGGCAAACCTAACTAAACTAAGCCTATGACTAATCTTATACCACCTGAGGGGAAAGAGGACTGAGTAGAGAAGTAATTGACGAAGATTCTGATAGAAATGTTCTGCATTTCCTCTTAGCTGTAGTTGAACCAAAGTGTACCAGAAGAGTTAGGTGTTATCTCTGTTCAACAGTAAGGAGAAACCAGTGCCACAAAATATGCAACAGCAAAAATTTTAGGCCATATGTAGGTATGTATTTCAGGTTGTTTCTACCAGGCAATAGTAGTACTTGAAAAATAATTATATGTATGAGTACCATTACTCAAAATTCCTTAGTGACGTTACATACTTGAGTAATAATTCGCTTGCTTAAATACCTAAATTAAACTGTTTTTAAATAAAGACTTAGATGCAAAACTGCTGAAAAAGATGCATTTTATTATTGAGCAAGTGATATTGTTACGGATATTGCGTAATATTTAATAACTATATGGGTTGTTTTCTCATAACAGGCTCGCACCCGGTAGCACCGTTTATTTGTAAAATGTGGGCCTCAGCTCGATGTCACTAGCAGAACCTAGGAAGCAAAGAATGCAACGGATATGTTAGCGTCGTTAACATATCCGAAAACTGCAAGCCTTAGATAGAAGGCGAAAATACATAGAAAACATCATGGTATTCACACACAGCAAGGATTTTAGCTCCAAAATGCGATATTACGTTGAACAATACTCACTTGATATATTGGATTTTGATGACTATATGAACTTGACTTCAAGAAGTGCTGCTGATACATGCGGGCAGTTGCTGGGTTTAATTCTTTAGTCTTGCACAAGCCTTACCTCTACACTTTCTCAAAATTTATCCTTCGTAAAGCTGATGAATTTCTTAGTTGCTTTGATAAGCCTTTATGTGCAACCCCAAACGTTGGAGGATATTTTGAGGACGCAAATGAGACAAGTCAGAAAAAATGGGAAGATAGCTATTTATCCACTAACTTGTAACGACCTAGGCCAATAATAATGAGACTAACAGCTTAATCCAGGGGGCGGAGCCGAGCTGTTGTGCATCATGGGAAATGGACTCGTGACGCCAGAAAAACTTTGTGCGTTTATCAGTAGCTATTTTACGTTGTTTCTTCATCCTTTCATTTGGGCTTCCAGAGTGTCCTGCATGTCTTACAATCTTAATAGTTGAACAAAAACACGTATCAAGGTATCTACAAACTTTTTTCTTGTTTTTTGAATGATAAAATTTTGTTATTATTTAAGTTTTTTTTCATAACAGGCATGCACCCGGTCGGAGAGTATCGGTAAAATGTTTGCCTAAGCTGTGCCGTCACGCACGCGTCGATAGCATATATGCCCCTCGTAACAGTAAAAACTACGGTATCATTGGAAAAATAATGGATTTAACATTCGCCAGTTTCAACAACATCATTGCGTAAGACAGTGTATGTATGGAGAATACGGTTAGTTAATTTTTTTCCAAGTTAGTTAACGCTAGTCGTACACCACCCTACAGTTATACTGCTGTAACGCGCACAGTGTAAGGCAGCTGATGTTTTTTTTTTTTTCATTTTACCTGGCAATTGAATGACTTCTGCGTATTATATAGAAACTTTTACTGTAATATTACTTCACCGGAAGGAGAGCAATTTTTTTCCCTTTTAATGCTTCTCTTACCAATCTTGTTAAAAAGTTCTATTTCGGCGTGGAATCGCTCGCATCTGAGTCATATTTTGTTGCAGCGGTTTGAAATTATAGAGGACAGCAGATCACTGGTAGAAGACGGAAATGAATCGTAAACACTGCAGTTTTTCACTCATATAAATCCATCTTTAGAATGCCATATTACTTTCGATAAAACTCACTTGATTCATTGCATTTTAAAGACGATAAACCTGGCTCTAAGAGTGCCTCTGACACATGCGGGCATTGGCCGGTTGAATTCATCTGCTCTTTTTACAAGCCTTTAAACCAACGTTCTTTCAAAATTTTATCCTTCAGAGAGCTAAGATAGCTTGTAGATGCTATGATGCATGTTTCTGTACATCTATAATGATTGTAGGACGTAGGACATATAGGACACTCCGGAGGCCCAAATGAAATCACGAAGAAACAATGCAAAATAGCTACTGATAAACGTACTAGGTTTTTATGACGTCATCGCTTCCAACGTCCGCCGCGCGCAAGCGCCGCTCGCTCGGCAGTGCGCTAACCTGTTCCCGTTAATCATCTTTGAACGTAGGCTATGTGACGTCACAAGCTTATTCGCCGGAGTGTACGACAGCTTGGGCACTCCGCGTGTGCTAAGGGGGTCCTTTATATCGTCCTTACTATGATATGAGAAGTGCAGACCTAAATCTTACAATCTATATATAGTCTCTAGCCTGCACACATGTGCTTTTTGAGTAACAATTGTGTACAACGATATGCTGATTACGTTTTCATACACTTAATGCGTACAGTTTCATTTCTCGAAAAAAATTTTACCATTGATACTGTCCAGAAAATGGACGGTATTTCAGTAATGAGTTGAACTAGCAATACAATTAACTTCATATTCAAGTTATAGAATTTTGGATTAGATCGGATTGCACGCTCACGTATGCACTGCATTCCCTGAACCTACGTTGAGCAGCGTCTAAAGAAAAGAGAAAAACGAATTGCATATGTTGTACATCAAAATACAGGAAAAGCAAAGATGAAAAAAACAGCAGTTTGTGAATGGCATGTTGGAAAACAAGAAATGTATAAATGAGTGTTAAATAGCAAAGCCCCACCCTCGGCATTTTCACGGAGTCTTCGAAAATGGGTCAAGCTTTACGTCGAGCAAAACATGAAATCCGTTTATGAAAGCAGCAAACTAGAAAAGAAATAGAAAAACAACAAACAAGATAGTCAGATTATGCGCAAAACTAAAGTGACAGAGTGATAATGTGATGAAACATGACCCGGAGAACTTAGTTAATCAACGGCGCTTCCTATGATAAGCAGTATTTCATGAGAAAAGTAAACGAAACTAACTAAATAACGCTGTGACTTTTATACCACATAACGCTATGACATATGTATTTAATGACGCTATGATATATGGAATGTCCTGTGCCTGTCATCTCTCACTCGACGAAGACGAGTTGAGATAAGAGAACAAGACTACCTGACGGCTAGAAAATTATGTAATATTCTTTCTTCTGTGGAGCTTAAATTCACCTAATTTAAATCCATGTATATTTTATGTATCGGCGAACAATTTGTTTACCATAAACCATTTATACACGATATTTCCACTGCGCTAGAGTAGTAGTTTAAAAGTATGTTCAAGCGAAAGCTAGAGGTTCGGCGAGAACATAGATGCAATGTCTCGCATGCACACGCCTATACACCTAGAAAAAAAGTGTCATATCAAATATCCTATTACCAAGTGAATTACTTCTTTTTAAGTATTTATGAACTGACATTCTCCAACTTTATCATTGACGTTTTCCATGATGGATATGAAATATTTATGAAGTTGCTCTCGTGAACGAAATAAAAACCAATTTAACAGTATATTATTATGGTACTTTTTGCAGTCTATTCTTCTTGTTCTTATCATGCAGGGTTAAGTACAGTATAACCCCTCGGAGGCCAGTGAATGGATGCACAGCTAACTTCTGATAGTAGGAAAGGGGTAGCTTTTCCAAAATTTCTGTCATTCATAACTTCAGGCACAATAATTATAAAGGAATATTTTCTATTAGCAGAACTACGTTTTTTTTTATTCGCTCAAAGAGAATAAATTTTAAGGTTGTGTCACGGATAACTAATTTTTTTTCTATTCAAAGCTGATCACAATAATGTAAAATGAAGTTTAGCAGAACTGTTGCAAAACCCGGTACCGAAAGGAGATTCTCTTTAATTTCCAATACACAACACAATCACTTCTATGAGACATATTGTCCCGCACATAGTTTTCCTTACATGGCGTGATATTTTTTCCCAAATTCAGAAACATTACTCATTTTTCATATCCGAATTTTAGGTGCTTTTGCAATTTCTGAACTTCTTATTTCATGAGCATCGCTGTATCATGCAGCACTCACTGGTGTTGCAGACTTCCAGTAGCTTGTTGTATGTATGAATGTATGAGTTACAATACGTGAGACTGCTTAACTTGACACCTCCCTCGCTGTGTCCACTTAGCTGCATTGCTCTAACAGAATTTTTAGCCGCCAGAAAGGCTACATTATGCTTTCAGCATTTTGGGCAGCCACGAAGTCACTAAGGATTGTATCTTTGTACATTTTTGTACATTTTCTCTGTATCATCTTTATATTAATGCCAATAATAACATTATTGTTCCTACACCTACAGGGATATCTTGGGACGTAACCAAATGCTTCAACAAAGCACATTTGGTGAGGAGGATCACAGGAGATAGTTAAGCCACCATCGAATGGAAGGTAAGGTTATCAGCTATAGCTCTGTCTTCAGATTAATGCTTGGGTTTCGCCTCTCGCTATCGTGTTACCGGCGTTAGTCGCACGCAACCTGGTTGATTGGAGACCATCAGCAACTCCATTTTGCGAAGAAGGGTTAAATTTATGGCATCTTCGAGAGTGATCAATTTGAGTTAACGCTTGAAAATCGATCCAATGGGTAAACTGGCACACCCAGCTGTTTCCAGTTCCAGACAAGAAAAAGTTCACGGGCTTAACTGAACTCGCCCTCTTTGTGTCAGTCAATGGCATCGTCAATGTTTTTATTGCTAAATATAATAGGAAATCCAATTTTTCTGGTTGCACTATATGGTACAATAACTAAAGATTTCCCTGCTTGTGATGTGGCCTTAGTATGATGCACTCTCTCAGTTTGTCAGCTCAGCCACGTGTATTTAGGTCAATATTTAAGTTAGTTAGACATTTGGCTGTGTGTGCACTATGTGATTCTCCTCGCTTGCATGTTGTTTATTTTTCCTGCCTGTGTTTCATGTCCCGTATCGTCTCTTGACTAAGTGAAGCCGCTTGGCACTGTATCCACGCTGCTAAAAAATCCAGTTGCAAAAGTAATAAATATATGATATTTCTAAAAAATAAGGATTCTGCAGCGTCTCAAAAATTGCTACTAAATACAGCTGCAGCCGTCCTATACTGGACTTCATGCTAATTCCAGACTGGTGCGTATACGTTCCACAGTAATTCTACACTATCGAACTAACATACTGTGAATCTAGAACTTAGTTTGAAACATAATCATTATTATCCAATCTAAGTTATTATTAGCTAACTTCTTTGGGATTCGAAATCTCTAAGGATTATAAAGCGCGAAACTTAATTACAACCCCATTTTCCTAGCATTACTCTGCAGAAGTAAAGAGAGAACATGGTTTCCAGGGCTCGAAGGTCGAGCGATTATCTCAGCAAAGTCGATCTAAGCCAAACCCAGTCGATGTGACTTGTCCGGCCTGCAGACAGAAACTTTGGGTTCGTCACTTTGAATCGGACGGCAGGTGTTAGAAGCAACCCGATTAGGGATGCGTTTGAATTTCCATCAAAATTAGGTCTTCGAGGCTTAACTAGTGAGGAACTTAAAATCACTATCCTATGGTAATTAACAAAAATTCAAATAGAAGTCGACACGAGCTAATTAAAATTTGACGTTTCGGAAGCATCCTTCCATTTTCAAAAATCTAATAAAACCTTCTAAGGACATATAC
>LQNS02276622.1:1621061-1636401 GCA_001587735.2 Parhyale hawaiensis
CGTTAAAAACGGTAAATTTTTACAATAATCCAATATGGCGCCCAACTAATTCACTACTAAAAATTGATAGTAGTCTATTAGAGAAGTGCAGTGATACCCATATATATCAGTCGGAAATGCATAGTTTATGAGATATATGACTTTGAAATTTCTATTGTTTTTCTATGGGAGAAAATAGCCTGTATCATCATGGGCTTGCTAGCGATCCCATAGGAACTTTATTAATCAAATCTCACTTAATCCAACCCTACCTAACCTAACCCAACCCTACCTAACCTAACCCAACCCTACCTAACCTAACCCAACCCTACCTAACCTAACCCTTCCTAACCCAACCCTAACTAACCCAACCCAACCTAACCAAACCCAACCTAACTAATCTAATCAAACCCAACTTAAAGGTTAGGTTGGGTAAGGTTAGGTTAGGTTAGATAAGGTTGGGTTAGGTTAGGTAAGGTTGGGTTAGGTTAGGTTAGGTAAGGTTGGGTTAGGTTAGGTTAGGTTAGGTAAGGTTGGGTTAGGTTAGGTTAGGTAAGGTTGGGTTAGGTAGGGTTGGGTTAGGTTAGGTAGGGTTGGGTTAGGTTAGGTAGGGTTGGGTTAGGTTAGGTAGGGTTGGGTTGGGTTAGGTAGGGTTGGGTTGGGTTGGGTTAGGTAGGGTTGGGTTGGGTTCCTATGAGGTTCCTATGGGATCGCTAGCAAGCCTATGATGACACCGGCTATTTTCTCCTATAGAGAAACAATAGAAACTTCAAAGTCTTATATCTCAAAAACTATGCATTTCCGACTGATATATATGGGTAACACTGCACTTCTCTAATAAACTACTATCAATTTCTAGCAGTGAATTAGCTGGGCGCCATATTGGATTTTTGTAAAAATTTACCTTAAAAACTTCCTGTGTGAAAATTAGCAGTACTAGATAGCCGTACATAGGCGTAAACTGTGGGTTACTACTTAGCCTACAGTTTAAGCCTATGTACGGCTCTCTAGTACTGCTAGTTCTCACACAGGAAGTTTTTAATGCCAAGTGGACGGCTACTAGCATGGTGGACGGGTACTAGACATGTTACCCTAATAGCTATGCAAGACTGACAGTTGGGTCTATGGGATTTCTAGTTTTTGTGCCCACTTTGCTTCTTTTTTGATTTCGAAGGCTACTACTAAGAGTTCGACTTTTCTATCGGCATATAACGTGTCCCTTCCTCTCCTTCTCTTGTCTCTTGAAACGCGATAGTTGTAGCTACGGAGGCTTGAACACCTTACATAATAATGCTGCTGATTTAAGTAATAAAAACCCATGCCAAATATACGGCCGCAGTGTAGTGTGGGGCCGACAGGGGACCTGCTCTAGGGCCACATCCCAACGGCACCATAGTGCTGGTTAGGCTCGGGGGACGACCTTTCCTTGCCCATGTATGCCTCTCCGTTTCATTTGCTGTGTTTCTCTTTTTTGGCCTGCATAAGATTTTTCTGTGCTGAACGAGTAACCAATCCTTCCTATTTTTACAAGCTAAATTTATTTCGATAAAATATTCAGATGTATACCTAATAATTTCTGTACTGTATCTCAGAACAACACTAAATAATTGTAACCTGTATGATAAGATCAACTAAATTCGAAGTTTGTTTTGATATACGTGTTGGTCAATAAATGTGGCAATTTGAACTGATTGTTCGGTACAAACACCTGAGCTCCAAGCGTTGCCCATACGGGGCATGTACAGTTTGAGGCCTACAATGTGACCTTAACGGCGATTACACGTACTGTTGACCATAGACTTGGCCGCCCTCATCTAACTAGAGGTATGTTTCCGCGATCAGTTTTATTCCTCTTTTTCCCTAGTAGAAATCAGAGTCATTCTAGAACCCTGCTAGGGCCTCGCCGAGTGCAAGATAAGCCGTTTTATGCTGATTTATTTTTTGTCCTTTTGCAGACCCCCATGTCGGTTTCCTTTTAGTTTTCCTCTATAACAGCGGCCCAGCAAGCACTAGGACTACGAAGGGTGTATGAAAAGATTTAAGTGTCAGAAAAAATGAAAGGGATTAGGGATATTTGATGATTTCAACTTATTTTAGAATCTCCAAATTTGACAGGACTACTACCTACTTACAAATAGTTGTACTTTTACCGAATCGTAGGCTTGTCTATGCATCAACGCTTCTTATACAGTGATGTTTAACATTTTTCCTATACGCCTCTCATACTCAAAAACAGTCGGTGCTAGTTGCGCTACTTCAATATGGGTTATACTTGGTCGCCCTCATTGACTATTTGCGGTCGGTATACTGTCGTATTATATGCTGGTCTGAGAACGGCAGTGATTCGCTTACGTGGCGTATCGATGCTATGAAGACCGAAAACGGTATGCCAGTTCCCTTAGATGAGACTGATTTTTGTATAATGGGTGGCACATAAGTCCCACCCCTTTTAAAAAGCTACTTAGTAGAATAGATACAGTATTTAGATAAAATTTAAGGGTTTCCCTATTCTAAAGGATCGAGAAAACCTTAAAGATTATCTATATACGGTATCTGTTCTACCAAATACCTTTCTGAAAGGGGTGTAAATTATGCGCCACCCGTTTGCCTGGATACGATCATCAATTTATGTCTCGAAACTAGCGCACTTTGATCTTACGTGATAATAAATTTACTCACCTGGAACCTATGAAAATTTCCCTAAGCACAAGCAATGTTCTTCAGTGATATCTTAGACCTGTTATCATCCTTATTTTCCCCGACCTTATAATAAAGGAACCTGTAGAAATTATACAAAACAAAAGAATAATAATTTTTCATCAATTATTGTGCACTCGGACCCGTATTATGCATACGAGGGTTGAAAATTTTGCAAATCAGGCAGTGAGTTTTCTACCTGAGACCTGGAGCAGTAGTAGCTCCTGTTCGAACTTGATTCTACCTACTGATCCTCTCCAGGTCGTATCCTGCATACCCCGAGGGGGCCGTAATTCTCCCCTATCTAAAACTGATGGAAAAAACACTGCTAATGACGTACACTCCACAGGTGAATAATAAATTACTCCTGCACATCTTTATCTCGAAATAATTCCAGGTAGGTTCAGTCAGGAGTTGTCAAATGCCTTTATTTAGCACTCAACGTACGTTTTTAATATTGTAAATTCAATAGCAACAATATAAATTACTAATAAGTTTCATTAATGCATCAGAAAATATAACACTGAGCCAGATCTCTGTCTTGTTGCACCGTGCCGAGCCTTGTTGCAGCGTGTGCAGTGTCTTGTCTAGAAGCAAACGTGTTGAGCGGTGTTGCATCGCGTGGTGCGGGACATGTGCGAACGGCTCCCGTCGCAGGCGGTAGGAATAGCACAGCGCGAGGCACGGATACAAATGCTCGTGTTCCGTTCCGTGGTGTAGTGTGGTACATGTGTAAACGGGGCCTCAAGGAGAAAAACCTCCCATGGTCACTGACATGTCAGCCTCAATACTTTATCACTTATGGCACAATTTATTAAACTCATGCTCGTTTGGCGTAATCACTGCTGATATTAGTGATAATTTTCCCACCTTCTGTGGGATCTCTGGTGAACTAGCACTCAGTACAAAACTCATTGAGGTACAGTTTCGTGACCATTCCAGTGCAGCGCTCGGCGCTCTTGAACACAAAGTTGCCCAACTATGTAGTAGGAAGTGGCATCTCGGCTGATGTCACTGCTCCAAGTGACATGGTTGAAACTTTTGTTAACCGCCTATTTGATTGCTATACGACAAAAGTTGTGTACTGCGGAGCAAAAAAGTATATCCAAAGCGCTATGATTGCCCCTGGCTTACGCAAAACCTTCGTGAGCATATAGCCCAAAAGCACCGACTGTACAGACTCTATAGGTCAGGCCAGTGTACGTGGGATGTTTATAAACGTTTCCGCAACAGAGTTAGCAGAATGATCCGCAACGCTAAGGCCTCATTCTATAGTGATCGTTTCAACTCGTGCGCCAGTGATGCCAAGCGCACTTGGCGCTGCATCAACGAGGATACCAGGCCTGGCGGTGCCAAAGGGACGCGGGTCGCTCACCTGGCGGAGGGCAATGCTCAGGTCACACAGTCCTCACTTATAGCTTCTATCATCACGAAGTATTTCACGTCAGTTGCTGTTAATCTAAATGCTAACATTCCTGTGGTTGAGCGAACAGCTACAAGCTACCTACCTCACGGCTGTACGTGACACGTTTGTGTGGTTAGACACTGACAGCTTTGATGTTAGTTCAATTATTAAATCATTTCCTAACAAAGGCAGTGATGTCATGTCAATACCTGTGTTTATATATAAACTTTTGTCCTATATTTTAGCTCCTGTGTTTGCTGGCTTAATTAATAATTCTATATCAGTAGGAACGTATACAGATTGTCTCAAAACTGCCCGTGACATACCAATTCATAAAGGTGGAGGTAAATCAGAAGTGAGAAGTTACCGACCAATATCGACCCTGTCATTCTTGAATAAGATTTTTGAAAAGGTAATGTTTCTCAGACTGAACAATTTCTTTGTAAAAAAAAACGATATTATAAATGGGTATCAATTCGGATTTCGCCGGCAGAAGTCTACCTTTGATGCAGTCCTATCATTCTCTCGATCTGTTTATAGAACATTCAATAATTTCGAAAATCTTCTTGCATTTTCTTTTTTTTTAATTTTTCGAATGCCTTCGATACGGTCAATCATGAGATTCTAGCTGACAAGTTACAATTTACTTGGAGTGCGGGGCCTGGTATTGGAATGGCTAAAGTCACATCTCTGTAACCGAAGTCAGTATGTGCATGTAAGTGGTAGTAAGTCAGAGAGGCTGCATGCCAGTAGCCATTGGAGTGCCGCAAGGATCTATCCTCGGCCCATTGCTCTTTATTATATATATATATCAATCAACTGTATGAACCTATCATCTCCAACCTTTCATTTTATTCATTTTGCTGACGACACTACTATTTATATGGCTGGTAAAAATGTTAAAACTTTAATAACTGCGCTAACACTCAACTACAGCTCATTGATACCTGGTTGTGCACCAATAGACTTTCTTTAAGTTTCAATAAAACGTCTTACAAGATATTTTCCAACCGCATTAAAGAAACCATTTGCACATTAACTATCCATGGCATCAATATCAAACGAGTCTCTGAGTGCAGGTTTCTAGGAGTCACTATGGACGACAGATTATCCTTTGCCAGTCATGTTCGTAACATTAGATCAGGCGTATCTCGCTCCTACGGTGTCATGACCCGTATTCCTTCGCTTGTTCCGCCCCATGTATGCGTAGGTTTTACTTTTCGTTAGTTTGCCCCTACTTATTGCACTGTATCCCTCCTGGGGACACAGCAGCCAGACCCAGCTGCGTGGGTTACGACGCCTGCAGGACCGATGTGTGAGGCTGCTCGCTGCTGGCCATTCTGTTGATAGTCAGGCTGCCTATAACGCTTGCCATGTCATGGCTCTGGATGATCTCTACGACAAAGTAGAAAGTCCGTAGTCACTAAGCTAATTGATTATTTTGCTATTGGTCGGGACTCTGAATTCGCTAGATTGTTTCGAGAACTGGAAATAGGCCACCATTATGGCACTCGGTTCAAACTCGATGCTAAGTTAAAGTTGCCTCTACTTATGAAATCTAAATGTCAGACATCTTTTTCTACCAAGCTATCAAAATCTGGAATAATATCCCACCCATCTAGCATTAAAAATCACATTTTCAACTGCAGCTAGTCCCATTCTAACGTGCCTAATTCAACACCTGTGATTAGGTGCCTTTCTCCGCGGGAGATATGCTGCTGGCCGCAGCTCCTGCTGAGAAGGGTAGTTTTGTAATGTTAGGTAGGTTCTCTATGTTTCCCCTTCTGTTTCATGAGGTGGGCTGTCGCTCGAGATAGCCAACCTAGTCCGCGGGACACTTCTACTCTCTTTCGTTTATTCTTCTATTCTTTACTCTTTTTCCCCCTAGTGGTGGCGCACTGGGCACACTGAGACTTGCCGGTAAGAATGCCGAGATAAAACATTTTTATATCGATGCGACGTAATAAACTGAGTCTCACTGCTTGGATCACGTCGTATGACGTGGGTAAGGTGGTAAAACCAGGAATACAATAATAATAATCAGCAGATGTGTGTGTTTTATTTGCGTCCCTCTGAGAGGTGCTGGGGCTTGTCCGTGGGACTCAAGCTTGTTAACTGGGCTCGCACGTCCTATGTCGTACACTGCAGGGCCCTTAGGCTGTCGTAGCTGGGCCCTTGGTCATGTGTTTCCGACACGTCTACTTTGGCTCAGTCTTCATCAGCGCGTCGGCTTGTGACGGTTGCCTCTGTGCTCCCTGTTTTTCTTTCCCGGCGTGTTGTTACGGTGCGCACGGGCGCTGTGAGGACCCGCGCTGTGCGTGGGTCCCACGGTTCTTCTGATATGCTCTGTATCCCTTCTTTCTTCCTCTCTAAACTTTTTTAGTTCTCTCTGTGACTCGAATAACCACTATAGTATCATATGGTATCTCGAAGTGTGTTAGAGGTGTGTACTTCAGTATATAACTTCAGGAACTGAAATCATGTTTTAAATGTGTATATTCTAGATGCGTCATATTGTGTAAACCACAAGAAAAATATATTTCAACATAAGGAGGTACACTCAATACAACAGACTTCGAATGTCTATGTTATTGGATACTTCAATGCCAGCCTTGGCATAACAATACATAGAAGGCTGCGTGGCATGTTCTCGGAAAATAATATTATATTTGCCGATGTTTTCACCCCTTCAAATACATTTACCCATTTTAATAATAGGGATGGTGTCAGTTGGCCTGACCACATTGCTGTCACAGTGAATATTAAGATAGTATAGGTATTTGTAAGATAGGGCAGCATAGTCCGTTGTCTGACCATTTGCATCACTCCTGTGATATCAGCTTATGTCATCCGCTTACTTACTGAGGTGCTATGTGAACAGGTTACCTGCAAGCGTGTTAATCGGAATATCAATTATAGGAATCTTATCCGTTCCTTCCATCTTAATTTGAATGTCTATCTAGAGGAAAATATCAATAACACTGATGCATGCACACGAGGAGGACTATGCGCTCTCTTGGCTGGCATGCAATCTGTTATTCTTGAATCTGGGCGTCGTATATATGGCATTGTACGTAATGAAACTGGGAAAAGCATGCCAGGCTAGAATGAACATACCCGTGAACTTCAGGAAGCTAGCAGACACGCACTCAATAAGTGGAGAGAAGCTGGGAAGACTAGCAATGGCCAACTGTGGATAAAAAAAAATGAACTACACAACACATGCTGAACTGCCCATAAAGAAGTCGTAGGCATAAGTACGAGCTCAGAGAAGAAGAAAAAAAAAAAGAAACTAAGTAACAAGCTAACCTAAATATGGGCTTTGACTCTTGGAAAGAGATAAAAAATCCAAAACAGAAGGTGTACAATCTTGCTCAATCGATAGATAGAATCACAGGAGAAACTAACATTGCTGAATTCTGGAAATCCCATAATGGAGGCGTTATGATCTGTTTTGATGACGAGTAGCATAAAGATTTTGTTGATAGTATTTTAGATAATATGAGCTCACCTCATGATCAGTGTGCTGTAACGGACGACGAGGTCCGCGAAGCATTGAAGGTGCCTAAAAAATAATACAGCTACAGGTGCAGAGAAGGTTCCCGCTAAAGCTTACAAATACAGCCCTTAGAAGCGTATAACCCTGCTTGCTGCTTGTGTTACTAGTTCTCCCTTCTAGGAATCTACTGCAGATCATAATATCACTAATTGTAAAAAGTAAGGCAAAGTGTGTTGCAAACAAGAGCACATATCGCTTCATAGCCGTCGCTATGTCACTTTTAAAGTTAGTAGAACTACTTATTGAGAGGCGAATATCAGTGTATAATAACTGCATATGGACACTGCAGATAAACAGTTTGGCTTTAAAGCACAACACGGCAAGGACGAAGTCGCTGTCTTTGTACTAAAACAAATTATAAATTATCTCATCGACAAAGGCCTTCCAATGTATCTGTCTTTCTAGAATCTAAGGCAGTATTTGACGAAGTGCACCAATACTCTTTCGTTCAGTGTAAGCTGGAGAAGTAAATATATCCTCTTGTAAAACACTGAATTCTTGATTTAAAACCAGAAGTGCTATGTAAAATGGGGGCGAAAATATCATCGGCATTTGGCATGACGAATGGTATACGACAAGGAGGCCTACTCTCTCTTATTCAGTTCAATATCTTCATTGACTGTATCCATACAAAGTTGAATGCTGCTGGAGTAGGCTGTCATATCAACAATAAAGCAGTTAATGCCCTTAGTTATATATATTATGCTGACGACAAGGTGCTTGCCTCTCCCCATGCTGCAGAATTATAAAAGTTGCGTGCAATTCGTGCGAGCTAAGCGAATAAACTTTGTATTGAATATAATACAGTAAAATAGTATGCATGTGTATTAGCCCTAGAGAAGAAGCTTCCCTTGTTGTCACCCGTGAACGAAGTGAGAGAAGTGATAATGTTTTCGTTTCGTTGACGATTTATGTATATATATATTGTAAATATATCTGTCCACCCAACAAGTGGTCGAAGGAACTGAACAATGTTCATAATTTTTTGCTGAGAGTCTGGTGGGTTGCTCTCGACGTGACCCATGCCAAAAAACAGGGGTTAGCTGGCCATATAAAAAATGGCAGCAATAAAATTTGGTCTCCACCAAAAAACAGGTACAACGAGTTAAGCTATGAAGATAATGATTATTATTTTTATCTGCGCGGAGTCTGGTGGGCTGTCCTCGATGACACCCACGCCAAAGACTAGGATTAGCTGTCCACCAAAAACGACGGCAATGAAATTTGCTTCCAACGCGGGTGATGATATACATATATATACTAGTGGCCCATGCCGTCATTATAAATGACGGCAAAAAATTAACACTTCACCAAAACCCCCACCATCTTTTGCGCTTCCTCATTTTTCCTATATCTAATACTGACGAAAAAGATTCCAAGGTACTCAACTTTTCTTTTTGCCAGAAAGGCAAGCAGACTGAGTTTTATTTCTCCCCTATCTAATACTGAAGAAAAATATTGCAAGGTACCCTAATTTTTTTTTGCCTCAGAAAAAGATTGCATGGTACCCAATTTTTTTTTTCGTCTTTTGAAATTTGAATTTTCTCCTATCTTATTCCCATAGAGCGTGACAGGAAAGATATAAATATAGTTCTAAATAAAAAATATATAAATAAAAACACGACGTGCATTATTACATAGTACTAATATATTTGACTGTCCGCCCAAAAAGTGGTAGAAGGAGTTGAGCAATCGTCATAATTTTTTGCAGAGAGTGTGGTGGGTTCACCTAGATATGTGCCATGCAAAAAAAAAAAAACAAGAATTAGCTGGCCATCAAGAATGACGGCGATAAAATTTGTTTACTGTCCACCCAAAAAGAGGCACAAGTAGTTGAGTTCGCTATCATAATTTTTCAGCCAGTCGGGTTGGTTGTCTGACATGTGAAAAGTAGCAAATATTTTCAGTTAGCTGGCCATCAAAAACGACGGCGTTGAATCTGTAAGTCGGCCCGAACAGAGACAGAAGGAGTTGAGCAATGTACATAATTTTTTTGTAGGGAGTCAGGTCATTGACTTAGATATGAACAATGCCAAGAAAACTAGAATTAGCTGGCCATAAAAAATGACGGCGTTCAATTTGCCCCTACCGCGAGTGATGGTCTTAGGCCACGAGGCGTTCTACTCATTAACATTCTGTTCTCTTTGGTGTGGAGCTCACGTACGTAAACAGCTTCTCTTTCCTGAGTCATAAAATCATTGATGATTTTCGTAATGACCAGGATATAGAAAATAAAATGCGAAACCTCCAAGGAGTAGGCAACACGTTACTGCCGAAAGTCGCACACTGCTCTGAAGAGGTTAAATGCCAGCTGTTCCGAAGCTGTTGTTACCCCCTGTAGAGAAACACACTTTAGTGTAACTTTTTTTTAAATGAAATTCATTGAGCGCTTGCGTGTTGCTTATAACGATATATTCCGCATAATAATGAAAGCGCCAAGGTCTAAGAAAGAAAATCCAATATTTGCTCAAAAATATACTGATTGTCTCAAAGTCAGGACCAGGAAATGCGTTTTGAGCCTGAAAAACGGGATTGAAAGCTCCAACAACTCGTTGATAAATGTCATCCATAATGGCCCTGGCTGCAAACGATTGAATATGTACTGCATCTACATTTGCAGCGCATACTGTGGCCTGACGGAGGCCAAGCAGTGGGGCGTAATGATGTCTAAAATGTAAGACCACTGCGACATGTCCTTTGTCTGTAATCTAGAAATAAGATACATCCTCTTGTACCATGTTGCATGTACCATGTTCAATAATGTAATGCCCCCATGAGTATTTACTAAAGTTAATTACTACTACTATTATTAATTATTGGTCTACAGAATAAAATTGTTGCCAGAAGTCGTACCCTGCTTGATCGGCTAGAAACTGACGGCTTGGAAGACGTGCTCTTCACAGACAAAGAGCTTTTCACTGTGGTGTAAGCATACAAAGCTCAACTGACATGACTCCCGCAACACTATGTCATATTCTGGGGATACTACATATGAAATGCAAAGACCCTTGTAGGCGATGGCCTGAGCGGGAGTGTCAATCAATGGACAAGACTCCTCTTTATTTTGTTTCAGCAAGAGTGACCGTCAAGGCTCTGAGTTATAAGGATCTTATCTTTGGGTATGTGGTACAGAATTTGAGCGGTACTTTACTCACCGAAGGAGTATCTTTAGCTGTATCTTTAGCAAGATACAGCGCTTGTCTACACTGCCAACAGAACTCAGAGGCGGTTCCGACAATGCACTAATTTTTTTTTTTTTTGCCCAAAGAACCGATGATCATCGTCAAGTACTGAGTCTAAAAGAAATTACCCGTTCTACTTTTATAATCCAACGCTGCAGTATCCCCGTTTTACCCTATAAAAAAAAATTACTCGTTCTACTATCACTATCTAGCACTGTAGTATCCCCGTTTTACCCGTAAAATAAATTACTCGTTCTACTATCACTATCTACCGCTGCAGTATCCCCGTTTTACCATTTATTTCACGTCCATGCCGAGTCGCTCAGCATCATTTGGAGTTTGGCACCCGGCTTCGTTCGTGGACGCAATTGCTCAAACTCGCGCAATTGTCGATGAATCAGCGAGAGCTTTCGACCGAAATTCAACTTCTCCTATTTGCATATAATGAGCTCATTAGCTCTATCTGAATTTCGGCATTTTCTTTGTAATTGATGTCACTCTAGAGGCTGATGCATTTAGCACGACCTCGTTTGCAGACCCACGCATACGGTTTAAATATAAAATGACGCTGTGCGAAATAAATATTGATGCGTAAAACAGAGGTCTGCTTTACATTAAAGATTTATTTTTTGATGCAGAAACGCGTCTCTTTGATTTACGATAGATTCTTAATGCAGGGAACCTTTTACGCAGGGAAAACTTGCCTTGTGTCCTATAGTTGCTCCATACCACTCGCTGCCTATGCATGCTGACGGCATAGTTTTTCAGCCTTAAGACTGTACGTCGTGGGACAAGCCACATCCAACAATATACACCAGCAGCTGATATTGGTTTCTATCTTAGTTTTTTTTTTTTTATTATCCATCGTAGTCCATAATAGCGGTTTTGCTTCATACTTTCATGCCTGCTGCGGTTTTTTCGCTGTCTGAAATTTATTGGATACACACAGTAGTGCTATGTTGCGAAAAGAGTCATTATTACTATTTAGTAACCCTAAGCCAGTAGGTGTGTACTTAACTTGAAGCTCTAACAACATTATTTGTATGGCAACCATGACACGGTCATAATGATACTTACGTATAGCGCGTATGATTTTTTATTATTTACGCTGTCTCTGCTTGTGCGTAAATTTTGTATATCAAAAATATAGAGTACCTTCAATTTTGCACGTAGAAGTCATGATTCACTTCAGAAAGTACTCACAATTTCGGACAGATGTGTCGACTAGATTGACGCTTGATGGGAAAATTATGAGGGCAATGGGTATTTTTCAGACCAATGTGCTTAGCTACGAAATCGATACCCCAGCTTCATAACGAGGCATACGAGCGCCGTCTTCATGAATTTGTACTCATCTCTATCGAACAAAAACGACTCAGGAGGGAACTAATGAAAACATTGAAGTACTTGATTAGCTTCAACGACGTCTCTGTAACGGTATTTTTCGACATTTACGATGGACTCTGAAATAATGGAGAAAAACTAACACATCAACACCGCAGCATTATGCTAAGTCAGCGGTTAGTCCCGTTTTTCATAGTAACCAGTTAGAATCGACTACTCTCGGAAATTGTTGGTGCAGTGACAGTCAACACGTACAAAAATCGTCTGGACAAGCAATGGAAGCAGCACCCTCCACAACTACGAACTGCTCCTCCAAGACTCAACCACGCCTACCGCTAAAATTATTTCAAGTCGTTTTGTTCCATTGCTATTCATGCCCCATTTAACTTTACGTCTCCGAATACCACAGGGCTGCTACAACTATTCATACTTGCATGCTCACTCCTTTGGCGGACTTTTTTTCCCTCAGATAGCTCCGGTTCACAGATGACCGGAGCGTGAGAACCGGCTTCTCTCAGGGAACGGGCCTGTTGGTCCGTCTACTGCCAGCCAGCTAATCTAATCTGAAATTCTAATACTGCACAATAGTTCTGGAATATTATATCTATTCTAACGCTACCGAAATTGTTGCTTTATTGGAACACAAGCACCTAAGATTAAAACCTCCTAGACATGAGACGCGTCCGCTATACAACTGAAATTGAGAGTTTGACACTCGACTTGGGCGTCCCCTCAGACCATTTGACTCTCCTTTTAAGCGCTAACCCGTGATCGATTACTCTTGAGACCGCAAGGCATTCAATCTTTCTCCGTAAAGGGCAGTATTTAGCTATCCTTACGTAATTGAGTTGCTTCTAACACCAGCAACATGATTAAACGTGCCGAAGCTACCGCTCCTGTCTGCAGCTTCCAACAATTCAAGCCTCGAAGTTTTGATGTCGACGGCCAACCAAACGCGGTTTTGATGAGTCCGTTTGTAGGAGGCCTTAAGCAGAACTACGTACGTCGGTGCTGTCATGCCGATCCAGTATTTAACTTGGAATATACCGGAACGATTTATTACTGGAAAAAATAGTTTTGTTCGACCTATTTATTCCTGATAATATGAGTAGAATTTTGTTACCAAATCCCATACTTGCCAAGCTTAAGCGCTCTGCCCGCTTATGGGAGAGCAATCGGTCTCCCATCTATTTTCGTGCCACGCGCGTCCGACAGCTCACACTCTCGTGCATCTCTGGGAGGACCCTTTCGGCCTCTAGATACGTCTTTCTTCCTACCCTTCCTTGGACTATTTTTCTCCACTTGTCTGCTCCCTCCGGAACCTCCACAGGAGAAATATCGCGTTTAGGGGCGCCTACACACACAAAAGAATGAGTGGGTATTTATTTGGGCGTTTGTTCAGTCTCCATGAGCATTAGTTCGCTACTAGCTGTGGCAGAACTGATAAATAGAGCTCTGTGCTCCTCGTCTCGGGGTATGAAATTCATTTTCCAATTGACGATGAAATCTTGCTTTGCTCGGGATTGCATCGTCAGCGTTTCNGGCTCCATTGCCCTGAAAATGTAAGGTGAACTGCAGACGTGAACTCTTCTTCGCATAACCACCATTTATGTACAGCACGAACCAGTGCATGTGAACTTTCTAGTTGGAGTGCGCGGTCAACTTGACTTTGACTTTTCCGTTGCAGGAACTTGTCATTAATCGCGCGTCTTCTGCATCTTAAGTTATGGGCAGTTGCAGCCAAGGGATCGCTTACGTTACCCTAGCCTTCCTTACCTGGGCCCAGTGTGCTTCCGCTTCCTTAAGTTCCTTCTTCTCTTGGCGGTGCTCTTACTATTCTACCCGACTCGCTGATCTCGTGCTCATTGATGCTGCGTATAGGCACCCTCGTGCACGGGCCTCGCGTATCTGTCGACATACCCCGTGTGTCATCCTCATTGACTCGTTGTTTCTACCTCCAAAGAGGCATAAAACTACAACCGGTTCTCGTTGTACGCGCTGGCTACATTCGCGAAATAGCTCGCATTACGTGAATTTACATATATCGAATCTATATTTTCCTTCCTTAATGTTAAATCTGCCGCTTTTTTATGATTATACTGCACTGCAGCAGAGCTAAAGCACAACAGTAATCGAGTATTACAACAATATATATGAAAAACGCCGTAAACAAGAAAACAACACGACACTATAATGTTGGAAACATGGACTCTAAGTTGTATATACGCAGGCATGGAACTGCGGCAGGGTCAGGTGTGGGTGGCGGCAGTAGCGAGAAACAGGCGATACTCGAAGCTCCGAGTCAGTCGCACTCGGTTCGGGTTGGCCCACTCGACCCGAACCAAGGAGATTTTCTCTTAAGAGAATCAGTGGTCAAAGTTTTACATTCGCATATGGGTGGATATTCCGACCGCGCATACAACGAGAATTATACTTACAGTACTCACTAATTTATTTGCAATGTCTCCAAAAATGAATCGCTTTCGAGTAACGAGTTTCCTCTCAATATTGGATCTGCTATTGCCATAAGCTTCCGCTGGACATTAATTGCTTTATTTTGGCTCATTTGCCCCGCAGTTTGATTGAACGGTTCAATTAGATTATGAACATCGATGTGAGTCATATTGGAAACTCGGTTGCAGTTAATTCATGCGTTAGTGATGGGCTCAAGAGATAATTGCACCTGACAGGTCCTGTAATCGATGACGGTCATGATGACTGTTCGCTTTTGCACCTTTTTAGGAAACTTTGCTGCACCGACCATTAGTCACTCTTCTACTGGTCGAGAAAATGCATATAAGAGAGTCAGTTAGCCTTTACTTTTGTGTCAGTGATTAGCATTACGGAGACGATGATTTAATCTAGCCATGCATTAGTGAATAGCTCTGGTGATACGACGCCACTGGAATTTACGAAGGGAGGCAATGCTCTGTATCTGTAATTTGATGTGTCCTGCCCTACCACAATATGTTTGGGCATCACGCACCCAAAGGTCCCGAGTGCCTTCTCCGCAGGGGATGTAGCATCTGGTCGCAGTTCCTGCTGGGAAGGTTAGTTTTGTAAAGTTAGGTAGGCTCTCAATACTTCCCCTTCTGTTTCGGGAGGTGGGCTGCCAATCGAGGTGGCTGACCTATTCCCGCTAGACTTCTACCTTCTTGTATTTCGTTTCCTTCC